>JAHWFP010094141.1:0-46132 GCA_023313725.1 Lithobius niger | reverse complement strand
CCCCCCCCCCCCCCCCCAACAAAATGCCCTTCGCTACGCCCCTGCCCTTAGCTAAAATGAGTGAACGAAGCTGAAACGTTCTCATCCTGTCTGTATCAAGCAGTAGAGATGCGAGAAGTACGCTAAAAATTGCTTTTTCTTCAAATTAGTTTGGGCATTTGTGGTGGCCCACTATGTTGATAATAAGTTTTTGTCGAAGGCAGGGCCGTAGCGCGGCAGGGGCAAAGTGGGCCCCCAAATTCATGTGAAATGTAAACATACAACCGCTAGTTGTGTTGTGTTTGTTTCGTAAACTAACGTGGTGTGTCGTGCGGCACTCAGCTACGCCGAGTAAGCATCTAAGCGAACCTTAGTTACTTATGGATTTTCTGCAATACATTACTACGGGTGAAGCGCGTCGTTCAAGAACAACAAACGAACGAACGCACTAGGCCTATGCAACTACACAACGGGGCCTATACTAGTTTTCTCGCAGGGAGACGCTGTTATCATCGTCGCAATAAGGAGGAGTAAGAACCAGTATCGTGCACAATTTAAAAGACAAAAAGATACTAGCTTTTACTCCTTATCCGCTAAAAGTGCTGAAACTAGTCAATCATCGTCGCAAGTCAGTCTTGATCATGACAGATATGGTGACGTAAGCATTTGATGGTAAGATTCATTTTTTGTCTATTAGAATAACCCTCCTCTACTGCATGAATTAACCCGGTAGCTTTTTTATTAAGTATCTTACTTATATCAGAAGTAGGAAGCGAACCGGCATTCTCTTGGTCTGTAAAACTCTGATGCTAACCAATGGGTTGTACTTGTACGCTTTGCTCAGGGTTCCCGGTGACCCTACACAAAGCGTGCTGTGTGTCTTGGACTCTGAGAAGTGGGGGTACAACGCCGATTAGATAGCTTTTGCGCTAGAGATGTGAAACAAAGAAAAACAAAGCTTAACCTTCTACTGCACGAATTAACCCAGTAGCTTTTTTTAAGTAGCCTACCATATGTTACTTGTGTTAGTCGTGGGAGTAGATTTGGCTTTCTCTTGGTGTAGAGCTGACGATGCTAACCAAGGGGCTGTACTTACATGCTTTGGTGTCGTCACTTGTGGCACCGCAATTACTTAGCAATCTTTAGTTACCTTACTGTTAACCTTACCCAGACTAACTAATAGTGTTAGAGTGCCATACCTTAACCATGTACTGATACATACTGATTCACATAGATGTGACCATTGCTTGACATATGACCAACTGTCATATAAAGCCATGCAACTTAATAAACTTGTCCATTCCTGTGCTTGCATTAAGTTGTGTCATGTCGTTACTCTGCTGGGGAAACCCTACGCAATAGGCTACCACCAGGACAGTCCAAGTACCGTTTTTTGACTGAGAAGTCGTACAATGGCAATTACATGGATTTTGCGTTAGAGGGTTAGCATTTGATTTCCATTGCACATAATGGTGTAAAAACAAGTCAAAGGGAAAACAAATCGTTGTCTAACAAACACGCGATTAACCCACAGACACATCGTTTTTTTAGCAGCTTATCTTCCCAAGATGTATCTTGATACCAGAAAATCACATTGTAGTAAAATTCAGTCCATCTAACCGATGAATTAAGACTATGCAAAAGTCAACAAATTAATTTTATTATGCAAAAGTCGACAAATTAACTATAGTCTACAATATTGAATTTTGCTGCCGAATATTGACAAAATCAAAAAAAAAAAAAAAACACAAGATCCAGACTCGTTTCTTTCACAGACTTACAGCAGGTTCTCTAGTTTGTCTCAATTTTTACAGTCGGTACACAGAAAGTGCTACGTTTCTTTAATTGTTTCGTGAGGTGTTGCAGTGGTAGATGAACTGTCTTTAGTAGGAGTAGGATTCAAATGCAGATTCAGTGGTTTGTCATAACCCATAAGGTGAGCATACACCGATGGATCAGTGAAATGGTCCGGATCTACCAAAAGTGGTGTGTTTTTGACTAAGAAAGATGTGAGCGGTCCTGGTGTATCGGGAATACAGACTTCTTCAGCAGAAAATTGAAGACTACGCTTCTGTAAGAGCAAGCCCAGAGTTGTCGAGGTGAACAACTTGCTTGCAGGATCAAAACACAATGAAACCACGTAACGTTTGGCCACCCAGTGAAGAACGAGGGGTGTAAGAATGGCGTAAAGACCAATGAAACCACCAACGAACATTGTTAAAAATGTACCATAAGGCAGAGCCTTGATAATCAACAATGGTTGCACTGCAAGGCCAAGAGCGCTAGTTGAGAGCGAAAATACTTTGATAGTCTTCACCATACGAGCTAATGGGCCACTGTAAACTTGTTGCACACCATCTGATGCTTTTGCCGTTGGGCTTTCACTCGTCTGGTTGCTGAGGTAACGGTTCACCGTGGAAAGTGATTGCTGACCAGGTGCCTACAAAACAAACAAAAATATGGTACCGTCCTTTAAACACAAACTTTTAAAAAGTGAGGTGAACAAAAACTGAACAACATCAAGAAACTGTGCTGTAGATCTCTTCACATACTGCACGCCAGCAACATTACATGAGTGGGCCTAGCAGTGACGTAACTACAATGAGGCAGAGGCGGCAGCCGCCTCCGGGCCAACCGACTGTGGGGGCCCTCTCACTGGCCCCAATTAAAAGTTGTTTGTAACCGCAAAATATTATAAAGTAAGTTGGTGCTATAGTTTCGTAAAAAAAAATTGTGTCTTGCATTGAAAAAATTTATTTTTTATTTTTTATATGAAGGGGGGGGGGGGGCCCCTTGGGGCTTTTGCCTTATGTAGCAAACACGCAATTTTTTATGAAGGGGGAGGGGTGGCCCCTCCACTGCGTTGTAAAAAGAACATTTTGCCGGCCCCCAGCCAGACCAGCTAAAAATGGTTTCTTTTTTGCCTAAAACATACTTAACATGATATTTTAGCATTACATTGTCCTCAATTTAATGTCTCCCTGGAGGTTTTTTGGTTGCTAGTAGCCGCCCGCTTGCATGACCCACTGCACATGCGCAGCCCTCCCTATATAAGCGAGAATGTGGTCGGTCTCGGTATTTATTTTCCTCTCAATCTATCAAGCGGTGACTCGAGAGGGGAGGTAGGGCGGGCTTTGGTTAAGTATGTTTTAGGCAAAAAAGAAACCATTTTTAGCCGGCCTGACTGGGGGCCGGCGAAATGTTCTTTCTTTGTTTGCCAAATATATTAACCTGATAGTTCTGGCTGCGAAGATTGGTCCCAGCCGGTGTAGTCCCTTTTATTCTCTTGACATGTTCCTCAGGTAGTGGGAGGTGACTGTCGTTGAGTGACGCAAGGATGTGGCTTGTAGAATTTCTTCTAATGGGGTGGCGTTGTGGAGTGCCCGTGATGTAGAAATCGCTCTGACCTCGTGTGCTGTTGCTCTTTCCCTGCTCAGGTTGGCTTTGTCGTATGCAATTTCAATGGTTTTCTTTATCCAGCGGGAGATCATGTTGGCTGAGGTTTCTCCTGTTTGGGGGGGTCTACCGGTAGGAAAAGTGATTTCTGCCTCTACGGATGTCTTCGTGTTGAGTTCTTGTGAGCTCGGATGGGATATGGTAAACGTTCCGGCTCGTCACTTGTCAAGGTTGAGAGGGTTGGAAAGGTTATGGGTTTTGGTGGTTCGGATGGTTTCAGACTCTTGGCTCGAAATCCTGCTCTTGGGTGATGGGTTACCGAAGAGAAGTTTGGACCAGAGATGCAGTAGGCTGGGTCTGCTGACAGGGCTTGGATTTCTGAACAGCGGGGGCTTGCTGCGAGTGTGATGAGGAAGACAGTTTCCCTGGTAAGGAGGTGAAGGGGCTTCCATTAGGGATTGTAGGACGATTGACAAGTCCCATCCGTGACAAATCTTCTTGTTGTTGGGCGGTCATTTTTGAAGGGGCAGAGAAGAGCCGAAATTCGGTAATCATCGAAAAGGTTGGAATGGTCTGTTGCCTTGAATACCGAGTTTAGGGCTGAGTCGTCGACAAGGATCGTTGAGCCTTTGAGTTTGTGGATGTCGAATAGGTCAAGAATCTTAAAAGTTCGGGTAGTGAGGAATTGATTGGATTGATTTTCCTTGTCAAACACCAATGAAACCATTTGAACCAGTCGCTGTCATACATTGTTTGTTGGTTCTCTGGTCGCTTTTGAAGCGATTCGGGTGGCATCATCTTGATGAATTCCAGCCTTCTTGAGGAGTTTGATGATGATAGCCACGCGTGAAGGTTTAGATTGGGAAGGTTTGGGTGAAGTTTCAAGCCCTTTTGTTGAGACAGAAGATCTGGAAGAAGAGGAAGGGTTCTTGGAGTGTCGACTATGAGGGATAGTAGGTGTGGGAACCATGGTGCCGACGGCCAGGGGGAAGCTATTAGAAGGAAGAGGCTTTGACTTTCTTTGGCTTTCCGAAGTATTTGTGGATATGGGTTAGGCACGGTCGAGACGAGCTGTCAGAGGAGAAAACTACGTTCGTCTTGAGGCTTTGCCGGAAACGTGGGTTTTTAGCCAAGAGTGAGAAAAGTCTTGATGTTGAAAGTGACGATTGTTGATTTTCACTCGAGACGTGGGGTTTAGCCACAATTGAGAGGAGAATCAGTGTGGACTGCCACAGTCATTTGGGTCTTCACTCGTGGTGTGGGGTTGGTCACGGTTGAGACGAGCGGCCTGATATGAAACGTTGTCCATCTTCAGAACTTCACTCAGTTCGTGGGTTGTAGTCACGAGTGAGACGAGCGTTGGTGTGGACAGCCATGGTCGTCTTAATCTTCACCGAGAAATGGGGTCAGTTATGGTCGAGATTCTGGAAGAGGAGAGAGCGTCATGTGTTTTGACTCGTCACTCAAAACATGGGATTTAGCCGGGTTTGAGACAAGCACTGGTGTGGGTTGCTGTAGATGTTATTATTTCCGCACGAGACGTGGGGTAAGCCACGGCCGAGACAAGGTTCAAGAGGTGAAAACGTCATCCGACTTGACTCTTCATTCTAAAGCATGGTTTTTAGCCACGGATGAGCCGAGAATCAGAATGGACGGCAACTGTTGTCTTGATTTTACTCGAGACGTGAGGTCACCCATAGTCAAGACACGTAGCCAAAGGTGGAGACGGTCCTGTCTTGATTCTTCACTGAAAACGTGGGTTCTAACCATGAATGAGACGAGCATGAGTGTAGACAGCAGCTGTTGTCTTGATTTTTACTTGAGAAATGGGGTCAGCCATGGTCGAGACAAGCACCAAGAGGTACAAACGGCTTCCGTCTTGGTTCCTTACTCAAAGCGTGGGTTTTGGCCAAGAGTGAGACGAGTAGCAGTAGACAGCAACTGTTGTCTTAATTTTCGCTCGAGACGTGGGGTCAACCACGGTCGAGACAAGCAGCAAGAGGTGCAAACGGCTTCCGTCTTGGTTCTTCACTTAAAATGTGGGTTTTAGCATGAGTGAGACGAGCAGCAGTGGACAGCAACTGTTGTGTTGATTTTCGCTTGAGACGTTAAGTTCCACGGAGGGCTGATGGCAGTCGTCGAGGTATGCGCTTGCTTTGCTGTTGGTGAAGGTGAGCCAGGATTGGTTTTAAGACCATGGTGAAAATTCTTGGAGCTGCGTTCAAGCCGAAAGGTAGACAGTGGAATTCGTAAACTTGGCCGTCGTAGATGAACTGGAAGAATTTCGTTGAGGATGGGTGAAGTGGAACATGAAGGTATGCATCCTCTAGATTTATGGAAATTTTCCAGTCGTTCTGTTTGAAGGAGAGGCGGATGGACTCCAGTGTCTCCATTTTGAAGTAGGGATAGGTGGCGGCATGAGCTGGACGTATTCTGGCGGAAAGACATTTCTATAGACGGCGACATGGGCAACCCGGACTACGCCGGTCGCCCAGCGGTCAACGTGGACGGATGGTGGAGTGGCAGGGAAGAGCACAGCACCCGTGGGCGGAGCGATGAGCGAAAGAGAGGCGGGATGTAAGACATCGTGGCAACATCCGATGTGAAGAAGATGAGCGAAAGGTACTAATCCCAGAGCCTGAGCGCAAGGCGTGCGATGAGGCGACGGCGTGAGGAAAAAAGATGGTCGAAAGGACGTGTAGGCCGTAAGGGAAGCCCACAGAGTGGTGATGGATGCCGTGAATTAACGTGCAGGTCGTTGGGGACGGGATATAGTGCGTAGGTCACATGAAGCAGGAAACAGTTTGCCGTTGGCGACATAGGACAGCCGGACGAGGCCGGCCGCCCAGCGGTCGTCAAGCGGTTGAAGTCAGTAGTGTCAATCCGTTGGTGAGGTGATGAGCGAAAGGAGACGTGGTGGTCGTCGGGAAGAGCGAGCAGATGGGCGAAAGGGAACGATAGTTTGCACCGGCAGGACAGGAAATCCTCGGTTTTAAAGTAGCAGAAGAGCTGTAGTCGAGACGACAGCTTGAGACAAAGAGATCAGCGATCACTTCGGAAGCGATGACCGTAGGGATGGCCGTTACCATCTTGAAGCGGAAAGCCCTTAGTTGATGGCGATGTAGGGATCCCGGTCTAAGCCGGTCGCTCAGCAGACGACGCGGGCGGCGGCGGAGAAGCAGTTCAGAGAACAGCCGTGATGGTGATGGGCGAAAGGAATGAAAACCAAATTCATGGGCGAAAGAAGAGTGCTTTGGCTTGCCGTCGATCCTCTTCCAAGGCCGAGAGGGCGGGAGGAAGTGGAGTGGCTTGGCCGTCTTGAAGCGGAGAGTCATCTTCTTCGTTGGCGATATAGGCAACCTAGTCTAAGCCAGCCGCCCAGCGGTCATCGCGGACAGGCGGGGGTCAGTAAGAACACAGCAGTCTAAGCCGAAGCGATGAGCGAAAGGAAGTCATCATTGGCAGGAGCCATCGTAATGCTGATGAGCGAAAGCAAAAATCCAAATTCATGGGTGAAGATCGAGCCGAGAGTTGGTGGTCGAAAGGCCAATTTGAGAAGATGCGGCCTGACGGAATTTCCTTTGGCGTCCCGGAAAAGCGCCTTGGCTTGCCGTAAGTCTTCTTCCAAGGCCGTGAGGTCGGGAGGCTGCGGCGTGTGCTAGCCATCTTGCAAAGGGAAGTCATCTATGTCGTTGACGACATGCACATCCCGGTCTAAGACGGGCGCGCAGCGGTCGTCGCAGACGGTTGGAGGAGCAGCTGGAGAGAGCAGAGCATCCGCAGTCGGGGCGATGAGCGAAAGGGCGGCTTCCATGGTAAGAGCGAAAACAAAAATCCAAATTCCTGGGCGAAAGGCGGGAGACGAGGTGACGCTAATAGGAACATCTGGAGGAAAATGAATGTTGAGACCGACCACGTTCTCGCTTATATACGGATGGCTGCGCAGTGAGCCATGCAAGCAGGCGGCTACTGGCAACCAAAAAACCACCAGGGAGACATTAAATTGAGGACAATGTAATGCTAAATTATCAGGTTAATATGTTTGGCAAACAAAGAACAACATTTTTTTGTGAGGGGGGGGGGGAACCTCTACTTCATACCTTGTGTGGCAAAACTGCATTTTTTTAATGAAAGGGTCCCTCTACTGAGCTCTCACCTTGTGTGGCAATAACTGATTTTTTTATGAAGGGGGTCCTTCACCGCCTCAGGGCCCCAATTTTGCAGTTAAGCCTCTGGACCTAGGACATGACGAGAAAGTTTGAGTAAGACTGGTGATCATAAGATCAACCTGTCGTAGGATCCCAAGATCATACCAATCCTAGCCAGGCCGTTGTGCCAATTTAGTATAAACCAATACACCCGATACATCTGTTTTGATATGCGGCTATAGTTTAAAAGAAAATGTTAGTTTTTAGTTTAGAACATTTTGTTAAGAGATGTAGGCCTGCGGTAAATTTGATTAGGATTCAAAAATTACCACCTCTAATTTGACAATGAAAACTTGACTCGGAAGATGCTTCTGAATTTCTAGTCTGAAATAATGGCAACGCATTCAGCAGTATCTGCCATTATGCTATCTTTCAGTGACTGAGTATGCATCCGAGTTATGCTACTTCAAACGGTTGGTTTGTACCAGGCCTAGCCATACTTTCTTCTGCTTGTTAGGTTTAAAAACGACAAGATGCATACTCTGCAACGTAGCAGACATCATTTACTTACGGGGGGAAATATGCAGGATTCCAGAAAGACAAGAACGTTAAGTACTCTTGGCGAATTTTCGATAATCAATTCTGCTATGGATGGAAAAAGAACATTTTGTTGGCTCACTGTCTGGCCGGCTAAAACTGGTTTCTTTTTGCCTAAAACATACTTAACCTGATAATTTTGCATTACATTCCTCGAATGTGATGTCCCCTGGAGGTTTCTTCCGGTGCGCAGACGCCTGCTTGCATATCCCACCGCGCATGCGCGGTGCAGTCCTCCCTTATAAAAGCGAGAGTGCAGACACTTTTGGCATTCATTTTACTCTCAATGTGTCAGGCGGTGACTCGAACCAAAATACCTCGGCCGGCCAGCAGGACAAAAAAAATAGGACCCGGCCGGCCGAGTCGTATTATGTGACGAGCCCCTGTGGATGGATAGGCACAACTAAAATGCTCAAGGCACATCGAGCATAAATGCAAAAATTCACAGGTATAGTATTTTTCCTTAGCAAAAGAAACAAATTTCAGCCGGCCTTCATGGTGGGGGACGGGGGGCGGCAAATTTACGTATTTGGCATACCTCAATCGCAAGTTTTACATAAAATAAGGTGAACTATGCTGTAAAGTAAGGTGTAAAGTGAAATCTTTGATAAAAAAAAAAAACTCGCTGTGCATTTACAGTAGTATAAACTTGTGCACTTATATTTAAATTACGCTTGTTTCACGTTTTATCTTCAACCCTCAACAGGGATTTTTTTTTAACTGAAGAAAACTTACCTTTCCATGCCAACATGTTTCAAACGTAAGCAGACGACTTCCAGTTCCATCCAAACATTTGGAAAAAGACGAAGAACCTAACGATCTTGTGCTGTAGCTCAATGCCAATACGTGTCGTCTCAAGCAACACTTCTTGTCCAAATACCGTGACCGAGAAAACATCAGCAACTTATACCCTTGAAGTTGAAACCGCATTTTGTCTAAATTATTGGGAAAACTAAAATGTAACCATTCGTCACAAAAACAGACCAGAAACCTACGAAAATTGGAGGCCTCGGCCCTCTGTCGGCATAACAAAATATTAACGGCGCTGCTAACGAAAACTTTACACGGTTTTTTTTTTTAACATTATTGAACGACATGTTTTGGTGGTGAAAGCATCATTATGAAATATTTAGTTAATTTATCTTGCGTTATTGTAAAAAAAAAAAAAAAAAAAAGCAGCATTCGAAACACCACTGATATGGTCCTAACAACTGGAGCAGGGTGGAGTGAGACGTAACTATGGTTCGTCCTTGGACGAATAATGGGCAACTCCCTACTCGCGCTTCTCCGTATTCACACACCGACGCCTGGCCGCAGCCAGGCTACTATCATTGAGTAAGTAAATTTATATAGTAGAGCGGCAAACTTACGAACAAGGGAAGAGCTACATCAAAAAAAAAAAAACCGACACAAATTGCTATAGTAAGTAACGCCATCAGTTGGTAGACTTTAGAAAATTTCTCAGTTAGTTTGCATTTTTCACTTCGCATAAAGATGGCAGCACCTACAAAAGTTTTATTTTACTTAAACTTTATTTAACAATTCAAGGCGCCGGTTTGGCATTACATGGCAATATTCATATTAGCGAAAAAAGATAACAAAATAACAATGTTTTTCATTCTACCAAACGTTTGGTGGTGGTGTATATGGTTCTGTTTATTGTACAAATACAAATACAAATAAGGGAGTAAGTGGGGGAGTAGCCCAGAGTCGGGCTTTAGCAGTCCACACTGAATTTGGAACTGTCGGCAAAGGCTGCATCGACATTCCTCTTAAAGGCAGTGATAGTACAAGCACTTCTAGCCACGGCTGGCAGCCTGTTCCATCTGTCAATGTACACATGTGCAAAAAAGTTTTTGCGAGCATTTATTTGTCCTCACACATGGTTTAAAAATAAGATCATCACTGGTACAGAAGCGATCCTTTCGAAGGGTGAAGAAATTCTCAGCAGAAACATCCACTTTCTTAGTAATGATTTTGTATGTGTCAATTAGGCCACCACGCAATCGCCTGTATTTAAGGCTGTAGAGCCGGAGCTTTCTCAAGCGCTCTTCATAGGGGAGAGCACGAAGCCCTGGGAAGAATCTGGTGAACCTCCTCTGTACTCGTTCGATAACGTGAACGTCCCGTTTCAGGTAAGGCGACCACACACTAGCACAGTATTCCAACTTGGGACGCACCAGAGCCCTATAGAGAGGCAGTAACACAGTTTTGCTTCTACTAGCCACATGTCTCCGTATCATAGCCAACGCACCATGCCCTGACTTAGCAACCCTATTGCAATGCACCGAGTATTTTCCAGTGCTGCTATGCCAAACCCCCAAATCTTTAACATGCGCACTATCTTAATAAGATCATTCCATTAAGCATGTACTGGAAAAGTGGTACATCCCTAACATACCCTTGCCTAAAAACCTGGCACTTTTTGGATTAAAAGACATACAGTTTTCCTGCTCCCACTGACAAAGTGTGTTGAGATCCTCCTGCAGTAGTAGGCAATCTTCAATTGTCTTCACAGACTTATGCGCCTTAAGATCATCTGCAAAACCATTGATGATCGACTTGATGTTCTTCTCGATATCGTTAACGCAACAGAGGAAGAGGAACGGCCCAAGGACACTTTCCTGCGGAACACCACTTCCAACGTCGGCCCACTCAGATGCAACATTGTTAAATACCACTCGCTGCCTTCTTCCAGTTAGCCAATTTCTGATCCACCTCAAAATGGGAAATGGGATCCCCATACGATCCAGTTTGATGATGAGCAAGTCATGAGGGACAGAGTCAAAGGCCTTGCTCATATCCAACAGCACACAGTCAATCCTCGCATTGTCGTCAACTGCACGTGTCCAATCATTTACAGCACTTAGCAAATTTGTGGCGGTAAATTTGTGTAGGAGGCTCTGATCAGGTAGACGGGGAAGTCGAGATAGGAGAGGATTTAAGGGTTGGGAGAAAGGCAAGGGACTGAGAGAAGGAGTGGGTAAGCTGGCAAATGAATTTTATCAGGAGCTAATAAAACGAGCATGTTCATTTTTTCCTGATTTTATCAATTGGGGAGGGGAGGATGGGGAATTTAAGGCGGTTCGTAAAAATAATATTTTTGAAAGTTGCATCTCCCTTGATTCTATTCTAGTCCTCTCGGTCCAAAAACTCTAAATCTATTTTTTTTTGAAAATCTGGATTAAATTTAGACCCTGCACATTGTAACGGACTTTTTGCATATAAAACGTATGGGAAAAAACACAGTTTTTACTATAAGAATCGTATAAACCCTTTAAATACAGATGTTTCGAATTATTTCTACATAGTTTTGCTCATTCTGGTATTCATTATAACATTTAGTACCAATTTTGTTGACACTACACTATTTCAAAATATTTCCTGAACTCCTCTTTTGGAATCTTGCGTGATTCTTCATTGATATGATGCTTTGATCGTTGCGCTGTCTGTTCTCGGCAAATACTTTTTGCGACAACCTTGCTACTTCTTTAGCTGTGCACTCCACCATCTTTGTGTGGCACTTAACATTCGGAACAACATTCGGACTATGGCTAAAAGTTCTGTATTTGTAAGCTTTTGTACCAGCTTGGAATCATGGACAAAATTTGTTTCATGCCACTTCTTAGCTTTGATATGAAGTGCTGGAACCCTAAAAAGTCGAACAGCAGTGTCAACCAGAACCAGATGTTGTTCCGTTGTACATACTGTTATGTTCGCTGAATCGATACGATCAGATTTCAGGATGGATGCCAAATTGTGTTACAAGTACGATTTCTAGATGCGCAAAGAACGTGTTTCTGTGGATGCAGTGCGGCACAACTCCCTTTGCTTACCTATCTTTAATTTTGTCATTTCTCTTCATTCGGAAGAAAGGATTGGCAGGATCATCTGTGACGAGTTCGTGTTGCTTCACCAAGAACCACATCATTGCACTCACTTTAACGATGTACACAGGTAATATGATTAAAACCTTTGCTGCATTCACGATACACACATACAGGCAACAGATGTACACGTTGTAGTTATCCATCTGCAAGGACCAATTGTGAGAAGCTCAGATCTTATTTAACTTTTTTATATTAGAGCAGAAACCAATCTCCATAGCTATTTTTGGTCGGTCGAGAGGTCCTTCCAAATATCAGAGATTTTTTGACGAGGCTGAGGACGGAAGAAACGATTGCATCCCCGAACTGGTAATTCCAGAACGTTTGTCAAGATCTTCTCCAGAAGCCCAGAGAATGTATTAGCCCAGCACCTAGGCCCATCGAGAATACTGATCCTTACTTATCTTGACACTCCTTCATCCAGGCTAATACATTATTCTGGGCCTCTAGGGACGATCTTGTAAAGAAATGCCAATTCTTGGATACAAACGTTTCTTCCGTTCTATTCTCAGCCTCGTGAAAAAATCCCCGATGGTATTTCGAAGGGCATCTTATCTGACCAAAAATATCTATGGAAACTCATTTCTGCACAAATATCAGAAATTTTGATCAGATCTGGAGCTACTCATGATTGGTTCTTGCATAGTAGATGGCTAACTACAACATGTGGCATCAGTCACCTGAATACATGTACCGTGAATGTCACCTGTATACATCGTTAAAGTGATAACGAGTGCAATGATGTGGTTCTTGATCAAACAACACGAACTCACCATAGATCATCTTGAAAATCTTTTCTTCCTGATGAAGACTAACGACAAAATTGAAGAGAGGCAAGCAAACAAAGTTGTGCCGCACTGCATCCGGAGAAACACGTTCTTCGTGCATGCAGAAAACCTACTTCTAGCACAATTGGCCTCCAACCTAAAATCTGATCGTATCGATTCAGTCAACATAATAGTGCATACAATGGCACATCTTGCTCCGGCTGACACTGATGTTTGCCTGTTTAGGGTTCCAGCAATTGATCTCAAAGCTTAGAAGTGGCATGAGATGATTAGTGGCATGAAACCGATTTTGTCCATGATTCCAAGATGGTACAGAAGCGGCTTACAAATACAGAAGTTTTAACCATGTAGTGGCAGCACCGCTTTTTGTTCCGGATGTTAAGGTACCACATACAGATGGTGGAGTGCAGAATTAAAGAAGTGGTAAGAATGTCGCAAAAAGGAATTGGCGAAAAGAGACACAACGCAACGATCAAAGCATCAATGAAGTATCACGTAAAGGTTCCTAGGAAAGATTTCGAAATAGTGTAGTGTCAACAAAATTGGTACTGAATGTTAAAATGAAGACCAGAATGAGTATAAATAATTTGAAACTTCTTAAGGGAGCAACACGTGGGAGCGGATGTATCCTCACATGTGGGAAGAACGGATCGGTCCTCCGCCTCCCTGCTCCCAATGCTGTAAAGGAAGAGGCTGGAAGCGGAATTACGACCGCGACATCAGTTTGATCAACAACAGCTGAAGGCTACTTGGTAGAGGCCATCCTATGAATGCAAAGAAGGACGAGACTTGGGGTGAAGACGGTAGCAGGACCAACGGCTCGGAGGATGTTCTGTGATGAAGAGGGCAACTAGGTCATCGGACTGGGAACGTGTCCAAGGGATGAGGATGGCTACTGGTCCAGCGAATCAGGAAACGCATCCTAAGGATGAGAAGGCAACTGGTCCTGCGAACCAACGGGTCGGAGGAGAGGAGTAGCTCAAGGCGGTTACGATGACGTGAGCGCCCTAGAAGAAATGATGACATCGGATGGCTGCACCAAGTATATATATAGCCGGCCCAATCCTGCACATGTGCAGTAGTACAAGCCTAGCCGGGAAGCCAACCTTTAAACTTGTAGGGGAATAAATTAGCTCAAAGGAGGGAATCGCTATAAAAACAGGTAATGTATATTTTCGTTGGCTATAAAAACAAAGGGATTTTTTTTTGTGATTGAAAGGAGAGAGATAGTGTCCTCGGTGAACGGTAGGTTTTGAGGTTGAAGGTTCGGTGATGCCCATTTTATTTTCGTGCGTGGAAGCCAAAGGTGAAGTCCTTGGCCTTTGCACAGCAGTTCAGAAATGAGCGTCAGAGTGTGATTTTCTATGCAAGGGACCAAGTCGGGATGTAGAGGTTTGAACGTTGAGTCGTGGTAATACTGCCACAAATCTTTCTGGAGGGCAGGCTGAAGCCGCCTCAGCCCAGGTCTTGAGTAGTTCTTTGTTCTTTGGGTGACCATTTGATTCGGCAATGGACGTGACGTTGACAACAGATGGTGGTGCAATGTTGGTGTCGTTCCATGGTATGTTAGCCAGAACGAAAGATGGATTTGCTGAAACGATCAGCAGGTTGGAGTTGATCAGAGGAGCAAAATGTTGTGGACAGCACGGGAGGACCTTTTGGAGGGTACATCCCTCCTCATCCTTGGTGAGGCATGATAACAAGGTTTCTGAAGGTGACGAAACAAGGGGGAAGAGCCTTCAGACACCGTCAACCATTGATTTTTCCATGGGTGGAGTTGGAGGTTTCAAGGCTAGGGCAAGATCAAGTTTCAGCTTTGGTGAGTCAAGCATTTCAGGGGGCTGGATGTTAGCATTAACTGGGCATTTAATACGCGATGCATGGTAGTAAAAGCTGACGTTGAATTTCAGCTTCCAGCAGCAATGACTGGTGAACGACCTCTGATAGAAAGGAATGAACATGAACCAGGTATTGTTTCAGTATCTTCACCTTAGACTTGGAAAAATGTAAACCTTTCTTAATGGTTGTAGGTGTGCCACGTTAGAGAAGTTAACAGTGACATCCATCGGAGCTTGTGGATTCTTGCTTGTTTTGGGCGTTTCGTTTTTTAACCCGTAAAGTCCTGGAGATGGTTCAGTTCACTTTTGACTGTCAATTGTTGGTTGTTGGTCGGTACTGGCAGAGTTATCGGAATTGTCTCGGGGAGTAGAACAGTTACTTGCATTCCCATCGGAGTTGTGAGGGATGCGGATGCTGGACAAATTGCAGTTGTCGACAATGGCCGCGAAAGGTCGATCAGCAACGTAAAGGAATCCACAAGGTCAGCCAAACCAGTTGGTGGATGTGATTGTGCAAAGTTGACAAGGTTGGCATCGTAAGCACTGACGAGGTTAGCATTGATGGCACTGACGAAGCTGTTGGGGTGGAGGAGATGGCTTCAGAACATTGTTCCCTGGATTAGGTTATTGTTTCCAGTGTGGGCGGAATTGAGATCGATACAGATGGTGATGGACCCGAAGAAACTGTCAGGAGGGTGCACAATGATGATGTCGATTGTGGGGCTGACGGCACAAGCGGGGAGCAAGAAGGTTTTGTCCGTGGTGTCCTTGGAGTTGCTGAGCTTTTTGTTGACAGTTTTTGTTTCTTTGGTGGAAACGGAGTCCCAAGAAGTAAGGCTGCTTTTTCGTTCAGCTTTGTCGTGAATTTGTTTTGGACGTAATGCAGAGGCACGTTCTCTCTTCTCGATCACTTTCCATTGTGAGAGTGGGATGAGAACACATATGGGACAAAGGTTTGTGTAGAGATTGCACAGTCTATGGCAGTTACAAACTTAATGAGGGTCCACCCTCGTTTTTGCTGTTAATCCGGGGCAGTTGCAGGTGCCTGGGTCTTGAATCGACGGTGTTCGGTTTTTTGTAAGGATTCAGGTCTCATGGAGACATCGTTCAAGTTTCCCACCACATGTTTTGGCCGTAATCCACAAGATGCGGTTAGGAGATAAGCACCAAAAGGGTGATGATATTTCACGTTTCCGTCTCATGATGTCGCCATCGGATGCATGTGGGTGGTGAGGAAGGTCCCGCACAAGAGGGAGCTGGAGAGATCCTTTGATATCGGGTGCAGAGGCATTCGGGGATTTCAGAGTCAGGGAAGGCAAACATGAATGCCAGATCATGGAAGTTTGCTGTTCAAGGAAGTTTTGCATGGGTGGTGTGGATTGCACACTTAGAAAAGAGGACGGGAGATGTCGTCTGACGGCGTTTCGTTTCTGGCGAATGTGAGAAGACGTGTCATCAGTGACATGGCGAAAAGGCGGTCAGCATCAAGCTTCAGTTCCTGTAAGAGTGACATGCAACGAAAGAGGATGAGAGTTTACAAGTATAGAATCGTTCAGAAAAGGAATGGGAAGGAGCCATAAGGGCTTGTTCAGAACAATGGTGAATTCTTGCTGGTCGTTGCTTGTGCGTACAACAGCAGCGGCGAAATTTGTGACGACAGAAGCCTGTTGACAGTGCCCAAGGGTTGGAAGAGCCTTTCGTGCTGCCAAAGGCGTTGGATGAAAATGACGCAGCCATTAAGAGAGCTGATGCCGGTCAGCATCCGGCCGAATGTCAATCGCGCTGAGGTAGCCGATGGAGAGCACAGTTGACGTGAAAGGAGCCAGCTGCAGTGCATGTACGTTGAACCAATCATAACCCTGAGGAAAAAGGTTCCAAAACTGGAAGGGAAGTGGGTCAACCCCAGGAGACTACGGAGAAGGAGCCACGATGACTTGTCCGCTTCCGTAAGGCGAAACAAGAGTTTATGAGTTGTTGTTCCAAAGCGTGGCGAGAGGAACGTCTTTGTATTAACAGATCGCTGGACGGAAATACGTCTTGATCAAGGATGAGTGGTCGTTCGGAACAAGTTAGCCGAAGGAACAGTCCGTGGACTGCAGGATCACGTAAATGCTGCTTGAACGTAGGAAGGGTCGGTGTCATGTTCCGTGCTGGGAAGGCAAGACGAGGGTTAACAGCAGCAGTACCAGAGTGGACAAAAGAAGATGATCATTGCTGGATAACAGAACGACATCAGAGTTCACGGTGTTATGACAGCTCGCATCAACCAGATAACGAGGGCGTCTTCGACTATAGAGTGGAAGATGCACGGTGCCTTCAGCTGATGAGCGGCGACACCAGTTGGACGAAAGAGTATGTAGACTCGAGGTTTCAATGTCACCATCCTGCAGGTTTGCGTTCGGAGAACGGGACGAATGGAGGGAAACGAAAACTCCAATGGAACGGAACAACGGTAACTTGCAGCCATGCCAGGAAGCAAATCCCGGTCGGCAAAGAGAGTTCAGTAAGCCAGCAGAATCAGTGAGGCCCGGACGAAAGAGAAGGGGTTACCCGTGCTGTAGCGGCAGTTGCTCGAATATGGTTGGAGAGGTGCGGCTATTGTACAACGAAAGAAGTTTCAGACCACGGAGGAGATAACGTCTTTCGTGCTGGGTAGCACCAACGAAAGAGGTAGGGGGTCCGGGAGCTGGGTTGAAGTTGCGAAAGAAGCTCAAGTTTGGGAAGAGAATACATCTTTCGTGCAGGGCAGTTTCACACGAAAAGGCTAAGATCCAAGTGGCAGAGTGGCGCGATGCAAAAGGCTTGAACTCGACTACTGACGAAAGAGGGTGGTAGTCCAGGAGGCTGGCTGTGAAGACGAAAACGCAAGCCACAGACCACGAGGGAGGATGAGGGTCCGGGAGGCGGGCAGGAACGACAGAGCGGTAGCAACGGCGAATAGGGATGGGCATTGACTCATGAAGGAAGATTAGTCTTTCATGTCGAGAAGCTAGCAGTGAAAAGCGGCAGAGAATCCAGGAGGCAGTCGACCAAAGGGGACGAAAGCACACGGACAAAGCGACCATTCAACAAGGCCGCTAGAGAACAAAAGAGGTGGCGCTCTTGCAGCAAGCTGGATCCAAAAATTCAAAACACAGCAGGATGTAACGCAGCATTGCGAGAACACAATGCAAAAATTCACAGGCATTGTAGATTTTTTTTTTTTTTTAGCTGCAACAATTAACAGAAAATTCACTACTGCATGTATGTAACATAACTACCACTTTTTTTATTCAGGTATTTCCTAACTGAAGTTTCAGAAATCCGTCCCTCCTCCTCCACAATCCACCTTCACTGCATTTATCGGCAGAAAGACTGCAAAAGATCTTATCCTTTTCTTGTATATACAACACTCAATTTGTGTGGCCACATGTAAAATATGATTCGTGCGAGCTGCTTCGCTTGGGTCCCATGGTTGTAGACAGCACGCTAAGAATGATCACACGGGTCATGACGAGGGAAGAAGGCTCGCATAAAGAACAGCTTCAGCATAGAGGATTACCAGGCCTCTTCTGTTGCATTATCAGACGAGCTTTGATCTTTTTTTTCAATTCGGTTAACTGATTCTATCTGGCATCTTCTTAGCTGGTAGCCAACCATTCTCACTACTGGGCTGTCCCTGCTCATGTTGTTGGTGCACGTTAGCTAATTTTCCCATTTGCGTGTTAGAATGATGCCAGTTGCCTTACGATCCTAAGCGTTACTGGCAGCAAAGGAGCTTTATCAGTGCTACAGTACAAGAGCATGTGTAGACTGAACGATGTCAAAAGTTAATTTTTAACACTCGTAGTCTTCTGGTAGGCTGTCTGAAGGATGTCAAGAGAATCCATGGCGAGACTCTTTGTATCGTATGTTTTGTATCCCTTGTCTTGTCACAAGATTCAGTGAGATAAAAGCTGCGGTTTTGCCTCTTGGCTTCAGGCACTTCATTCAACATTGCATCAGAATCTTAGTTCGCTGAAGCAACGCTAGAAGCTGTGTTGACTGTACAAGAATTCGCCAGGAACCTGGCGGAGACACCCTTAGCTTCTATACCAGATAGCCTTGATTTGAAGAATTAAAACTTTGTCCTCACTTCCAAGTTGTCAACTGCTGCATGCCAGTTGCCGTTTTCTAGGACCAATCGAAGTAGTGTTAATTCAGAAAATGTGTAAATAACTGAAACGTAAACTGTTGGGTGATGTTTGCATGGCGGTTTCTTTTAAGGCACAGCTCAAACAGCATCTGTCACTAAAAGGGGTGTCAGTGAGACTCAGAGAGGCTGGAACCATTCAGCAAGACTTGTAGATGGCAGTTTCTAGTCCCCGCAAAGACAACGCCTATCTAATTATGGTAAATCCTCGATTTGTAGCCTGGGCCACTGGTTGAAAATTAAGCCATTTTAACCCTGCTACAACTGGAGACTGGCTACTACAAAGTTTAAAAAGGAAATTTACGGAACGAACAAAAGTCACTGGCTACTACTAATTCGTGATTGACAAAACATCCGGTTACAATTGAGTACCCGTCCACAAATGGAGGATTTACAGTACCTTTGTTTTGAGTTTTGACAAAAGACCATAAACAATGCAGAACTGTACAGTAATTTTTTTTATTTGTATTTTTTTTTAAACACTTTCACATAGTATGATTGGTTGTACAGTCTATATTACATCATCAGATTTGACAAAACTGAGGCAGAGAAACGAGGTCGGCACTGTTGATGAGGAGTGACAAAGAGTTAGCTGTTAGACATGCATACACATCTGATGAACAATACTACACGCCCCAAATAGCATTTCCAGTCGTGTACTAAAGTGAGAAGTTTTTAAACCAATTTAGCAAATAAAAACAAAGGAGAACTTGAAATGTACCAGCAAACCCACAAACTCATTAATAAAGTTGCATATGACAACACTTGGGGGAAAAAAAACAAAAATCTTACCCTGACGGAGCAACATCACGGTAGGGCCAGGCCACTAACGTTCAAACTCTATCGTCCAACGTCCAGTTACTGTACAAGCAACTTGCGAATTTGGGTATTAAAAAAAACAAGACTATGCAATAGACACTTATTTTTGGCAATTACATGATTTTCAGAAAATCAGGAAATTAACAGTAATTATTTTAAACTGGTTGGAGTTAAACCAATCTTCCGCAATGTGGGAGCACACATGGAAAGTCAAAATTTCATTGACATGGCACCTAATATATATTTTTTTAACAACTGTGTAAGCTTTAAAATTTATAATAAAAAATTACAATTTTGTTTTGCCGAATGTTATGACTGCTGGCCGGGCACCTGGTAGTGGTGAATCATCGTTCCAGCTGTGCAATATCATGGAAATTTTATTTTATTGACACAATAAGGCACGGAAATGCACAAAATTGTTCCGTGCAATTTTGGGGGTGAATTTTTACCATCTTTGGTTGCCGACATGAGCAACATTACCACAATTACTATTATTAGCCTAATGTTGTTAATTTGTTGGAAAAAGGTAACACTGTAAACCCAATTTTAAAGTTCAGAACATCAACTGTTTAGCAATAATTTAAACATGATTCAATACTAGTTTAAAAGCCTAGGTATTTCTTATCAAAATTGTTCTTCTCCGTCCCGTGAAAAGGAACAATTTAGCAGGCAAAAAGGATATTAAATCGACTAGGTATTTCCCTTTTTAAAAGCCAAATTTCCCTTGTTTGTGGCCTGGCACCTCTTAAATAGCATCGTGGTTACATTCAAAATCCTTAGTAGTACCAGTTAATGAATGCCAGAAACACAAAAAGCATTAACTGTTTTCAAAGTGCTACTTAAAAGAATTAATAAAACCCCTTACAAATTTGCTTCGTAAGTAGTATGTATGTACTAGTCAAGTTGGAAAAACCTGCCTTCCTAAACACATTCTACATTTCCATTCTACATTTTTCCTTGCAATTTGAAGGAAATTTTGTGTTGCAACAATTTAGTGATAAGGTTGCACTGAAACATATCCTGAACTAGCAAACCGAATCACTTACAAAATAATAGGTATAGAGACAACATATCTTACCCTCCCCCTCCATCGTCCAAGAATTTCACTACAGTTATGATGCTTTTGTATTTCAGTAGTTTACACCATTCTGAAGAACCGCCTATGAAAGGGTTATGGGCAGACTGGTGATCATTCAAGTCAAATCATGCCAAAGTAATTATTCTGGCTTTTAAAATAACTGAAGAGGAACGGGCCAAGAACGGCGTCTGCGGAAGTTTGATTAAAAAATATCTCGATCGTCACATTTGTCTCTGGGTTATCACGTTTGTCTTGTTCATTTGTTGACCCCTTTAATCCTACTTCTTCGGAGTGTGCAAGCTCAACATTTTCACGTTGAGATTAGAGTCGGGTTCGAGTTTCAAGTAGAAGTTAGAATTTTGACGATAATGTAAGTTCTTTTAATTACCATGCGCCTAACAAATTAAATCACGCCTTTCCTGTATCAAAAACGCTACACACAACACACATTTCTTTATGCATCTTACGAAAACTGAACACGAGTGGTACAAAAAATACTTTGTTGGATACAGGCGTTTGATTTAGTGTGTACATTGTAATTTATTGTACGATATAACTAGTTTAGCACACGACCCATTCCACATCTCTTTAAAGCATTAATGCTATAAAATTTATGTAAATATAAGTTTTACTGCAATTGATCGTAGAAAATGATGATTTTTCTTTTTAGACTTTCAGAGTTAGAAGTTTTCAGATATGAGTAGAGTTTACACAACGAAGTCGAACTCTTACTTGACATGAAATTTCGAGTTTTACACACCCCTACTACTTCCCTAACAGAAAAGGAATAGAAAAACCAAAAGTAAGATTATATAGATTATATAGACACACATGCACTGAATTGGGGCCTCAGTGCCACAAAGCAAGTTGTGCCAGTTTTTTGCTGCTAGTTATGGACAGATGCTGCCAATTATTTTTTTTATATTTTCTTTTTTAGAAAAATTGTAATCAAAGTTTGGTAAGTTACAAAGTGATGTGTCAAGAGAGGAAACCACGATGCTGTGTTTTGATGGCTAATGGGCACCCTGACATACCCATCAGGTGGACAAAATGAATATTTTCAAACTGAGATAGACACACATCACAAGGTCCACACTGGGACCACAGGCAACTTTCAATGCATCAACCAAACGTGACGATCTGGTGTGGCAACACTTTAAGCCCTTTTATGAGAATTTTCTTTGCACTAATTGTAGTCAATAACACCCACAGTAATTAGAGAAATGTTGTAAGAAACAGAAAGACTTTCCGATTAGCGGTTAAATTAGCTGCTATTAACTTTCACAAAAGACATGTTATTACTGTTGTCAGTAGCAAGTGTATTCAAAATAGTACAGAAAATACAGGCTACTAAGTCGAAAAGTCCACAAACTAATAATGAATGGGTAAAAAGCATATAAGGAAAGCAAATTCCCAATCTGATCAGTAGGGGTGTGTGAGTAGAATAAAATTCGAGTAGAGCCAAGCCGAGTTCACAACAGAAGACTCAAGTATCGAGTTGAGTTTGAGTATTTGCCTAACACACTTTGTAAGTTTCTCATTAATTTATTAAGATAACTATCAGCGAAGATGCTGATTAATTGACTGTGTTGGTCATGGTTTTCCAGCTTTAAGACTAACTTAAAAATGGTTTGAGCTTCTCGATTTTAGAATGAACTATTGAATAGCTCTCGTTGAGACGAACAATTTCGTATAAACTGGAAAGTCAAAAAAAGTAAAAAATTGCAGACGTTAAGGCATTTTTTGCCAAAATCTAATTTTTCGAGTAGGGATGCGAGCAAAGACTCGAGTTCGAGTACAAGTTGCATACTCCACCTGACTCAAATTTTTTTGAGTATCGTACATCCCTCCTGACCAGGTATCGAATGGCATTCCCCAACTTGACAAGTGTTACATGACATACTCGGCCCATATTTAACACTTAGCAATAACCAAATTATATTTTCCCTTTTTTAACTGAAGTCTCACTTTAGTAACAAACACAAAAGAAAATGCTAAAACCAAATTATTAAAGCCAAACTTCTAGCAAAACCATTTTCTGCCCAACTCAAAAAATAATGGTTCACCTTTCACACAAAATGGTAAAACAGATGTAATTTTTTTTTACTATATTCCAAACACATTACCAAACCAACATTTTTTTAACCTCTGCACATTTTTAAAACTGTTATCTTACATGATCTCATAGTAGAGAGGATTCATTTTACTTTGTAGACAAATCCAATGCCGCACCAAGCTATTTACTTGGATCTAAGTATAACAAAGGAAAACTTTCACGCACCACACGAACACATGGCATGGAAAAACCAGCACAGTCCTCAATCAACTATCATATTTATACATCATCCCAATATGTACACTTTAGTCTACATGCGCATGTTCAAGCGAAACTTAGTTCTCCTCGAGACATTTCACTTGAACAGTATTTTAATTCACACTCACACAGCCTGCAGCACAACCAAGGTGGTTGAAGGTATGAATGTTAGGCTGACGTACGTAAGACGTGGCACAGTGCACATGGAAGCAGTACTCCGCCAAGCCTCTAGCACTGCATGTAGCAGAAATGAAAACAAAATGTCCACCTGCTTTTGCTATCCGTTAACCAGGTAAAAGATCAAACTCGTCATTGACGTGGACCATCGGCACATGGATGTCATCGATGACGGGTGTCGACTTTGGGTCACATGACCCAGTTTCCTTCATCTTCCAGCCCCAGTCAAGTTTTTGAACAGCCTGCAAAGATTCGGCTTCATTGTGATGCCTTAAAAGCATGGCTTTCTGCAATAAAGAAAAAATGGCACAAAGTGAAATACGATATCAAACTAAATAAATTTTTGTACTATTATTTCTTCAAAGAGTGAATATCTAAAATTTGTAACGTATGTCAAGTTTTTTTTTTTAGTTCTTGTTCCATTGGTTTCCGCTACAAATTAAACATGATTTTTCAGATCAAGGTGGCTGATCAACAGTAGTCATATTTATTGTAATGATGAGGATTCAAATGCATTAGAAGGAACTTGAGATGATTGGAAACAATTAATCTCTTTTATGGCATAAATTATTAGAAATAAAGACGAGCAATGTTGTCAATGGTTCACAACGGAAATTAGTCTTATTCTGGAGTTTAAAACATGAATATTTATAGCCAGTGAGTCCCTGTTTACATCTAAAAGTTACCTAATATTTCAAGTTACCAAAAATAAACTTCCCCTACCTGTAATAGATGGCCTAACAAGGAAAGACATACTGCTGTGAGCAATCCACTGGTTATTGTCGAAACTTCACATTTTGCGCAATGATTTTATGCACCTACACACGCTCTAGTGCCAAGTCAATTTCTTAAAATTCTTAAAAGTACTATTTTACCCATCAATAAGCCTGAATTACTAATTCTGTAACTGGCTTTAAGAACATCGTTTGAGGTTTATTACTGGTGAAATTTTATTGAAAGTAGGATAAAACTTTCAAAATCTACGAAACAAACTTTTTTTTAAAAATTGTAATTACCGCAAGCCCAATAAACGTCCACAGCCTTCACAACCTACAGGTAACCGAAACAAGTAAAGACTTTCACTTACTTTAATTTTTTCCCATTTGTTGTCAACATCTTGTAACCATGACAAGAACACCCGGCCGTTATACCGAGAGCGTGCATTTCTTTCTTTCTCCTCCTGCAAACGAGAACAATTAAAATACTTAATAAATAAAGCATACAAATTAAAAGGTTATGATGAACAGGATTTTTTCGTCCACTGAACAGATTCTCTAGGTCACTCTTACAGAAACAATCACTATGGATTTGCATCCTCAGCCAATTGTTCAACAAGCCGTCTTTTAAATTAATGGCAGGCATCTAGCAAACGTTAGGCCTACATCTGTCTTGTACGTAGATGAGCACCAAATATTTTCAGTGGCTTTACAAAAGTACAACACACAATAAAGATGAACACTGCAGGGATGTGCGAGTAGAAAAATTTTACTTCGAGTCGAGCCGAGCCGAGTTTGCAACAGAAGAATCGAGTATCAAGCCGAGTTAGAGTATTTAATAGAAATATTTGGTTTGCACGTTTTTCTATAATTTGTTAAGATAATAAGAACAAAGATGGTGCTTAACTGACTGTGTGGGTCATGGTTTTCCAGTTTTACGGATATAATTTGAAAATGGTTTCAATTATTGACTTTTAATCTGCTGGAAAACTCTCATTGAGACGATCGATTTGGTATATTGGAATGTCAAAATCAGTCAAAAATTGACAAAGTTATTGCATTTTTGCCGAATTCCGAGTTTTTCGAGTATGGACACGAGCAGCGAGCCGAGTCCGATACAAGTTTCATACTCGGCTCGGCTCGAATGTTTCGAGTATCGCACATCCCTACTGAACAGGCGAACAATCCTGTAATAAAACATTCTTTTTTTTTTTTGGTTAACCGCATATTAGTAACTTACCGTAGCTATACCAAGAATGAGTGAAGTGGCTAGAGAAAGAAAATGCGGCTTTGTACCTTTCTATTACGAGTTTAACTACTGATGATCAGAAAGAGACTATGGGTGATGTTAAATAATCAGTACAGTAACTTTTCAATTTTGGCCAGCATTCCATGTTTGTCTTTTAGGCATCGGTTCATTAACCTTAGCACTTGCTTCAGAAGAATGAATGAAATTACATCAAACAACTCCAATTAATTGCATAATAATGGCCAGTGGAATAATTTAAGACTTCAGAGATACCAACTCTACCGATCCGTACCGAACCAGCTTTAAAAATATTGCCGGTGCTGACACAGACATCCACATTCTTATCCACAATTTTTTTTTATCAGCGGTGTAGTTTTCTCCAATAATCCAAAATATTTTTCAAAATAATACGTTATTATTTTTAAAAAATATTTTGGATTCTTGGAGAAAAATACACTGCTGATAAAAAAAATTGTGGATAAAAATTTGGATGCCCGTGTCAGCACCGGCAATATATCGCTCAGTATCTTCCTAGCCACATTTTAACTTTATGTGGCTAGGAAGATACTGAGCGATTTCCGGAGAAAAAGTATGCGAAGCATATATCGTAATCTCAAATGGTTCCCGAGTTATCGATATTTAAGCAAAATTGCTGATACCAAGCCGATATCATACCACAAATATCGGTAACCGATCCGATCCAGTATCGGTACTGCCTTTACTTGTTGATTGTCTACTATTAAATCCTCAAAGACTGAATCTAATATTTTGTTATGTGACTACATGTAATTACATAATTACATTATTGAGACTCCTATATACCAGTCGTCTTATAAAAGCATTGTTACCGGTAACATGGTAATAGAGCAATTTACCACAGTTGCTGTGAAACCTTTATGAATTTACTTAAAGAGTTTTCTTACAAGTTTTGCCTTTTAATAAATCCTCAAATTTTGAAGATTTATTAGGAAGCCAATGACTTGTATGAGAATAATAATTACTTTACTCACCAGTGGGAGGTAATGATGACTGATAGCCACATTTGTAGCCACCTTCTCCAGCTGTAAAAAACATAAAATATATTTCAATAGGGCATACTTTTCTGACAGATCATATTTTATTCTTACACTCCAACGTACAGCGTGCAATGATTTTTCGATTAGGCTGCAGTGCTCTTTCAAAATAAAATGGTCAGAAGTTTTTTTTTTTAGACACAAGGAATTTTCGGTTATAATGAACCTCTTGGTATCTTTTCACTTTTCACCTATCACTTGAGTTTCTTTGTAACCGATATCGACTGTATTACGTACTTATTGAAATTACTGTGCTTGCAATATTGTTGGCGTATTGCACTATTCAAATTTGGTTAATTCCAATACAGTAACACAGTTTCACTTCGAGCAGCATGTGCAGGAAAGCTTCCGATATGAAACACTTTTATCTTGCCTTGTGGTTCTTGACTACATAAACTTTCAAAATAAATAACGCAAAGCCCAAAATGTGCACAAAAACCTTCACACCAACATTTAAAAAAATGTATTCTTTTGCTGTGTAATGCTGCTTGTTGCAGAACACTCCAGGAGAAGGATTTATTCGAATGACTAGCACATTCAGGACACAATACTGAACTTCACATGCCCCACAAACAAATTAACTGAAGATATTAAAACAAGTGATAGCTGAGCTGAAGGTTCGCAGGCTACCCGTGACGTGACAAAAAAGGGAGTGATGGCTTAATTGATTACAGTGGGTAGGCTATAGTTTGTTTTCAAGTTTTAAAGGTGGCCTACTTACTTCCAAAAAAACTTAAAAACAAAATCAAAAATAGTACACCCATATGGAAAATAACTGGGTCCAGCCCGAGAAAGTCGACTTACCTGCTCAGGTTCTATGTGATTATAAATTTCCTCATCCTTTAGAACCGTACACACAGAGAGTGGAATGCTCTGATTTGCTATCGCACGGGCTGCTCGCCCATGAACACGCAATATTTCTTGCTCCACTCCCAGCATTAGCTTTTCCTGAAAGAATAAAATTGTGTCATTATTTTGAGTTTAACAGCAATGAAAACTTTATCCCCCTTACAAATACAGTGAAACCTCTTTATAACGATAGTCCACCGGAGTTTGGAAATAGAATGTTATATCAGGTTTATCATTATAAACAATTATTTTTGCATGCATTGTTGCTTGAAGAGCCTCTAAAACAGTATTGTTGTAGCAGGGTTATTGTTCTAAGAGGTATTGTTATAACGGGGTTTAACTGTAATGCCGACTGGTTTGTAAGCGACGAATCATTTTCTATGATGCGTTTAAACTAAGGCAAAATATACTTGTTATCAAGAAGCAAAATAAGTATGCAATAGTATTATTAACAGTTATTTTAACCCTTTAAGGACTTCATTTGCGCTACGGTCTCGTAACTGACTTGTAAAAAAAAATTCATAGCTTCTCACCTACTTGAAGTAAGGGAATGAAACCTGTGTTATTTTTTTACTTAATGATCTGACCTTCATATTCCCATTTTTTATTTTACCATAATTGGTTGGAAGTTTTCGATCTGACCTGTAGAAGAGCTATAAACCATTATTAAACAGCGGGCGCATTTGGGTGCACCCGTCCTTAACGGGTTAAGCTATTTTGCTACATTGACCGTATCAGTGCTTTCCAAACAAAACAAAAATCGCCACTGTTGGAGGCAAGTCTGGCTCATAATGCAGTGTTACGAAAGTTTAGCATGGCACGGTATCATCATTGACTCGTCCCTCCAGCAAAAATGAGTCGTAACTGGTTCCAGAATGGCTCCTGCTTGGCTCCACCTTCACTGTAGTTGTCATACGATTCTCCCACAATGCCATTAGTCGCATCCATCGCAATGAATGCAACGGAGAATTTCGTTCGTTGGAATGCTCCATTGAATTTGCTAAGTTCCAACTGGAGTTCTGGAAAGTACTGAAAGGCCGACGCAACATCACTGCACACGCACGCAGTCAAGTGTCACACTGAAATAACAGCCTGCATTCGTGGTTTTGGTGGTTCTTGTATGGATAAGTGTTATTTAAATTTATTTGGCCCTTGCCATAGCAATAAAAGGTTGACCTGAAAATACCTTAAATTTTACATAAGAGTCTCACGCTTTTAAGCACTTAATGAACCATAAATACCAGCAGCTCATGCACACAATTCGTGCCTTGTGACACTTTCAGCTCACCTTCTCAATGATGTGTTGTAAACGAAGTTGGTATCGTTCTTTTTCCTGACTTATAAAAAGTTCTCTCATGGAACCTACCAAGGATTGAGGAGGAGGTATCTAGAAAAAGAACACAATTCAAAAGGACATTTTATGAGCTACACAATAATACTCAAAACTAACTCAACTACTAGATACATCAATACACTAACCATAGGAACAGATAGTCTGCTAGCAGCATTCCCTGCAAGAACATAGGAGCATCGGTTCATGAGGTAGTCCTTGAAACCCTGGGGTGGTTTGGGCTGAACAACAAACATGTTCCGTCTCCGTCTGTCAACCTATTGTGAAAAGATTTCAACGTTGATATTAGCTTGATTGCAGGAATTTAACTGTCGATACAGTATTCAAGTAAGAGGAGACACTGGTCATCTTATCGACTTAGTAAGCATCGAATATACCCCTAAGAGTTAACCGATAGGCTACAATATTTAACTTGCCAAATACGGTACCGATTATATAATTGAATGAATAGCCAACTTACGATACCGAATACCAAATATTCAGCTAACAAAAAGTAACATAATAGGCCGATGCAGAATTATTTGGCTGAATTAAATTTTAGTGAAATCCAGTAAATACACTAAAATTTAAGTCAAACGACCTACTAACATTCGAAAAAAACTCGTAACCACACTGGACACAGTGGTAATTGAAGGACATAATCAAATCCAAAATACACTTTACCACCACAGCTGTGGCGGTAAAGCGTATTTTGGATTTTATTATGACCTAACATTTTAAAAAGTTCAAAAAAATTTACTGTTACAGGAATCCAGTTAAGGCTTGCCAAAAATCTTGTTTAGTTATTATTAAAGCTGGGCCGATACCGATATTGGTGTCGGTATCAGTATCGGATGTTTTGATGTTCCAATACACCATTTTAACCGTTTTTTTGAGAGCTTTCCAATGGTGCTAATTTCAGAGCGATAGCTTCTGTCGTTCTCAAATTATTTAACAAAAACAGGTGCCAAAAAATCACTTTACTGCAAGATGCTTGCTCATTGAGCTGTGAGTTCGGAATTTTTCATCAAATTTAGTTTCTGAATATGAAGAAACATTAACTTTGCTGGAAGTAATGCATTGAAGTATCGGCATCGGTATCGGTGATGTAGCATCGGACCGCATTGGTATCAGATCGGATCGGTCAAAGTTGTATCGGCCAAGCCTTAGTTATTATACTTCCCCTCTACTCGTTATAAGTTTCTGTAAGTTATTCGCTCATTTTGATTTCATAGTATGTCGTCTTGCAGTTCCAAAGGACCCCCCCCATGGGGTATTTGGCTGAACGGCGAATAGATAAAAAAAATTATAACATTCGGCCAACTACCTACTGTTTGATGCATCCTTAGTACTGACATCACAAAACTATTAAGTACACCAAGGGCAATTCAAAATACTGTGCTCGCTGTGTAAATAGGAAGAAATCAATGTACTACGTTAACTTTAAAGAGAGATGTTGAGGTATCATCTTCCGATCAGTAAAAAATTGGCGAAGCTATCACATTTTTAACCGGAATTGAATTCAGAGCACGGGTGTTAAACCCGCAAGTGCAAATGAAATCTTGGCCCAAATCTTTCGAGCATTGCACATCTATACCTGACAGTAAATGGTCAGCAGCTTCAAGAGATGGTCCACTGAGAGCTGATACTTGCAACAAACATGAGTATCCATTCGACTATTCTGAAGTACGCAGATTAAAAAAAAAACTTGATTCGGTATTATAAATGCACGCAAACATATTTAACATATTTAATTGAAAAATGTGTTTCGTTGATATAGTTTTAATGGAAAAAAATTATTGATATTTACTCCCTGATTTAAGCTTAAAGCGTTTCACGACATAGCTTATTTGATAAAAAAAAAAAAAACCATCTTCTAAAATTTGTAGTTAACATGCTATTCAAGTAGCAATGAAAATAAACAAACACTGGTTGTAGCATCAAAGTTATGCAATTTGGCTCCACTTATGTGCATTGCTTAGAATTCCAATTTCACCATTGTTGATCATTAACTAATTGTTGCAATGCTTTGAGCCCTACATCACAAGGACTATACCACGCGCAATGGCTGTTTGGTGTGACGTGCACATCACGTGTCTGGGCTAGTCCAATCAGACGGCCAAACAGCCGTTGTTCTCGTTCGTCATTGGCTAACTCATGGTGACGTCACAGCAAATAGCCGTTGCGCATGGTATAAATGAACTATTGCCATAATTTTAGCACCTTTTTCATATTGAAACAATACTGGTGTTTTAACAATGCATGGTATTTGGTACTGTTGTAGTTTTGATGCTGCAGTACACTGTTTTACCACCCAACACTAGTGTCTGCAGATCTACACCCCCCCCCCCCCCACCACCCCATCAAAACAACGAAATTCCATCCCAAACTGGAAGTGACACACCCTCTGGTGTGCCTCCATCGTGGTAGCTGGTGGCAACGGTAGGCTACGCAATCGGACAACTCTGTCGAACGATCTCCAGCAAGGCTACTGCTGCGAAACTCAATGCCTACATCACCACCATTATGAAGACGTCGTCTATATAGAATATGCTGCTTATGCCAATACGGTGTAAATAGCTGAAACACAGTTGAGTAGAATGAATACTTTTGTAAACTTTACCGAAGCTGTAGCCAGGCCGAATGGCAGACAACTGAAATCGTCAGCTTGGCCAAGAAAAACACAGACACTTGCGACAACATACGTATATCCCTACATGGAACTACACATTGCAGAGATCGATCTTGATAAACCAGTTCCCTGGCTGGACTAAATGATTAACTAAACTCTAGTACTACTGACGAAACTGCGTACCTGTATCAAACAACTGTTCAAGGGCTGTAGGTTGAACACCAGACACGTAGAGCTTTCAATTTAAAAAAAAACTTCTCTCGATCTGCCCGATTAACCTAAAGCAAATTTTCGACCAGATTGACCATCGCGAAGAAAAATGCAGACCCTTGCAACAATATACGTACATCCCTACACGGAACTCCAAATTGCAGAGATCGATCTTGATAAACCAGTCCCCTGGCTGGACCAACTGATTAACTAACCAGAAGGACTCCTGTCGAAAATGTGTAGCTGTACGTAACGACTGTTCAAGAGGTTGAACACCAGACACGTAGAAGCCCACAAGTAAAAAAAAAAAAAAAAAAACTTCTCTTGATCCGCCTTCAAATTTTCGTCCACGTTGTCCATACAAACGGCTTGGTCATCATCGTTCCTGAAAACACTGGAGTCTTCTAAATGAAATTGGTCTCTCCTGTACGAGAGGTGTAACCCAGCATCTAGACGAGTTACTATCTCAAAAACGCTGGAAGAAACGAAGATACCCTGCTACTGAGAAGTCATAGCAGCCACCCATGTCTTGAACCCCCGGACCGGGTACCAGGCCGTTGCTAGGTGACTGTCACTGGACACTGCTTCTTCACTTCTTTTTCCCACGGCTGTCGGGCCCACGGTGAAAAGGTAATAATACTCAGATGATGACAAAGGTTATCGGTAAGACAATCAAGCAGATTAGAGTGATGGTTACCTTTTGCTGTAATTTAGAAACCTGTTCAATGGAGAGAATGATCGAACAGGTCCGAAGATCCAAAAAACAACGACGACACTCAAGAGGGTACGAAGAGCCGCTTATCGAAACTGCGGAGCAAGATTCAGGCAGTTTGTTGGTTGTATATGGCCGACATGCTCTCATGAGACATTAATGACAGAATATTTTCTAGGTTTATGTAGGACAGCATTCACCCACGTAATAATATACTGCTTGTGCCACACAGACTGTGGCTATGATGCAGGACAAATTGCGTTGATAGGAAACAAAGACCACAAAGAATTTTGTCAAGCATGATACACTATGCGTCCAACTGTCAAGACGGATCTTGATGCCACTCGGACACCCTGTCCATTGACGATGGAGCAAAAGGGAGAAGGGACTCAGGAAGTGGAAAAAAACGTCGATTTCAAATTCAGAGACTATGTCAGTAGATTGTCGAAATTATCTTCATGGTGAAACTGCTCCTGATAAGCCACATCAGGATGGAATGCTGGTACGTTCCAAGTTATTGCCACACGTTGGATGACGGCGAAAACCTAACCAAAATTAGAAGGAATGAGTAAACCTTCTTTTGAGAACTTAATAGTGATCTGGAGTTCATTCCAAAGGACACACAACTGCACGGGAAGGTGGAGTGGCTTCTGCTGAGTCACCGTCCGATGACACCACCACATTACCGGGGAAAAAAGTCCCATTTTTCGGCCGCACACTCTGCCAGATCACTGGTGGGTTCGCTGTCTTTGGTCTTATTCTAGCCTACTGATATGTACCTTGTTCAACAGTGGATCCCACAGCTGATGACAAACTGGATTGAAGCAGCATGACTAGCTGTCACTAAATCTCATCCTGTACTCCCACACAGGGGTTGGTCGATACACACATTTTTTATTCCGATAAAACTTTTTAAAATTATTGCGATGATTGATAATATTTCGATAAACAAAGCTATTTTTATTTTGTTAATTTAAAAATACCTTGGCGGAAGCCTACAGTTCAACCTTCAGGAATGTGAATTGTGTGGTACTCGCCATTTGGCCAGTAGACATGAAAATGCACTTGCTATTGTCCAGTCAAGTATTCAACATGTAGAAACAATTTAGCAGCTAATTAATGCTTAAATATTGTTTGCATAAATTTAACTCTCCAATCAGCTAAAGTGTCTAGCAACACTATTGCACAGTTAGTTGGAGAGCCCTTGTAATTCCGCTTGTTTCTAGGTATTTCGGTTTCCGAGGTGTGGCAATTTAACCATCGAGGTTTGCATGCAGGGTTGTTTGATTTAAATCAACCCGATTTAAATCAATCATATTGCCTGCTTTAGTACATTTATTAATTTTTTGTATTGAAAAATACTTCAGTGTACTACAAAATGACTGCAATGTTGCTATAGTGCAGAAGAGCACAATCCTTCATAGGTTCATTTTCTATGTTCCATTTTCTAAACACTATTGGCCTATTGCGGTTCACCATTAGTGCCGGCACATCTCCCAACCGGTAGGCAACACATCCATACGAAAGTCACACTAAGGATAAAAAGACAGAACTTTCCATGGGTCGAAACCTGGCGTATTGATGGGCTTATAAATGGGAATCGTTGTTCCCTTTAAGGGCTTTGTTGATAAGAGAGCCACATGTAAAATAAGTTGTACATTGTACAAAATACATTTTCAAATAGGCTGCCGACAATCACTGCTCCATGATTCGTAACGCAAATTCATTACGTGTACAAATTTCTGGAAAATTTATAAGGTATATCAGCTTCGCTCACTCAACTGGCATTGATTCATGCTTCACATGATATAGTTGCTGCCCAAAGAATCACATAATTAATGGGCTAACTGTAAAGATGCGTTTTCCATGCTTCCATTCAATTGAAGCCAAGTAAGCATGTTTCTCTTCAACTGAGGTCTACCAACTTGGAAATTTTTAAATCTTGTTACTTAAAAGCATAGTACGAAATATGGCTGTTCGCTGATGGCATCAGCATAAATCTTTGTCCAGTGTTTACTAGGTTCAGTAGCATAGAAAAAACAGCAATAATAATAGCTTACGGCTATGAAGAATTTGCTAGCCTACTCATTTAACTTGCATTCAATTGCGATAGTTTCAGTGTCGTAAGTTTTTTAAGGGCTACACATAAATTTCTGACTTATTTCCCCGAATATCGTATTATTTAAAGGCAATACTCTATCAAAGTTTTACATAAACAATAGTTCTGGAGCAGTTTTATGTACATTTAGAGTTAAAAATATTTAGTTGCGCGTGAAAAGATGCCCAATTTTTTTTTTTTTGGCACTTTCTACGTTTTCGTAGGTGCCAACTTTTATTAGTGTTAGGCATACACATGTAAATATGAACGTATCGTTAGTTCTTAGTGATGTCGAAGGTTTCAAGGCTGTCTTAGTAAAGAAACCAATGTTACTTCACAAGTTTTCTTTCATAATTTCTGTTATGAAGGAAAAGAACTAGAGTTGTCAACTTTAGGGAGGGACTGAAGGAAGGATAATTTCACCATTCACACTACACATTGTGACTTAAAACACAAAATACGTGTCAATACGTGTTATCTTCATCTTTCCAATTTCAAATGCGTAACAATGTCAAAAGAACCAGGCAATGTAATCAACAGACAGACAATCAGTCGTTCACAATATTTATCCTATATTCCACAACTACTAAGCACTGACGTACATTCCAATGCTGTTTTATGTAAAAAGTAGAAGTTTGTCTTGGCTTTATTCTGCACAAGTGCATGTGACATCTGCATTATACCTGGACACTAGATTCAAGGAAAAAATGCGACTAAAACACTTAAGAATAGTTAACGAACTCACCTGTTTCTTGATGCTCAGGTACATCTCGTAGCAGTTCATTACGGGCTGGTCGTCTTGATGTGATGTTGACGGTGTGCCCGAACAGTCTGAAGGAGGTCCGCCTTCCCTAGCCCGCAATTTACGCTTGCGAGGATGGACATCCACACTTATCTGTTCCTCGGATGACCCATCTCCAGAATTTGCTTTATGAGCTTCTGGATTATAGTTACTATTTTCCACGGACATATTTTGTCCGTGTAAAGTTGATGCACCAGCACTAGCTAACGCAGCCGCCATTCGCTGGCTGCTGCGCGTCACACGCTGATATTTCTCCTCAGGATGACATGATAAGTCTTTGCCGTGTTCATCCTTGCTGTTTTCTTTGTCACAAGACATCCCACCGTCGTGGGTAACCGAACTCTCCGACTTGCCGTCACTCGAGTCCGTGGAAGTGCTAACGATGTAGGGCAAGGCCTGCTTGGATGTCGTTGACCGACACCTATCCCTATCCGGCTCCAGGATGGATGTGGTAGGAATAACAATTTTTAGGGGAGGGACCTTGGGAGACAATTGGTGACACGAATTGTTCAATGCTCCCAAGTTTGGCATGTCACAATGTTTGTCACCCTCGTTATCAAGGTCGCTTTGGGTACTTTCAGTATCCGATCCCGAAGCAACCTTGGTAGGGACTGGTCCATCCCCTAAAATGTTCTTTTTATCTTCGCCACGTAGGCCACTGTTGCTGCCACTGCCAGCAGCCGCAGACTTTTCTCTCCCATGATTCCGCACATTTGAGCTGCTTGAACCTGAGTGTTTCGAGTCTGTACTGTCTTTACTTTCTCTACGCCTTTTCCGCCGCCCTTCGTCAGGCTCACCATCGCTCATTTCTTCATACTCTGGACGGATATGGTTACTCCCATCACCAGTCATCTTGCTACCGTTGTTGTTTTTCACATCATTTTCACTACAATGTTCAAATTTTAACTTCTCTATCTGACTAGACAGCTGCTGTGGCTGCTGCTGTTGACCGTGCATGTGGTTTTCGGATTTATTTTTGCTAGAAGTCGTCGTGCTACTGCCGGCACCACTGCAGCTACGGTAGTTGTCACTGATACTATCCACATCTTTGGAGCTACTCACAATGTTCAGCTGAGAATCACCAGCATCACTGTTGGGGCTAGAACTGGAACTCCGCGTCGAAGACACAGGGGTATCTCCTTTTTTGAACTCATAAACGTCTTCCCTCGTTTCCATCGTAACACAGTAAGACTGGTAGCGCGGCTCGGATGAACTGACAGAAGTTGATTTAGAACCTTCACCATGTCGATCATCCTTTGGCTTTATCGGCTGAAATCTCAGGGTCAGACGGGGAGAACTGGGCTTATCAGGTGCTGCTGTAAAAACAAACACATCATAACATTAGTTTTCAAATTAATACGAATCAACCGATTCCAACAAGGTGCAGACAACTCTTTACATTCTTACGCAAACAGTTGCTAACTTTACTGGAATTAAACGTAAAGGCTGTCCTGTCGTGTCTAGGTTCAAATGAGCTCGGTTCAGCAGTGCTGCGTGCAGCTTATGAAGATTCTATTTTTATTTTAAACTGGATGTACATTTTCAAATTCAATGAAAGCTGGTTTTTTAGGGTTATCAGTTTTTTTAACCACCTCCCCTCCTAGTTTGTCTTTCCACACAAAATTTGTTCGGATAACACATTCCAAGAAGCATGTCTGCCACATGCTACACACAGATTGTATGCATTGAGGTCCTCGACGGTGAACAGCAATAAACTAGTTGAGCAGAAATAATAGCATGTGGTTGTTGTATTATGAAATTTAGAACTCAAGAATACGGGATTTCTTTAAATAATTCTTCAACTCCTGTTCACTTAAATCTAAGGCTGCACCGCTACCGATACTGAATCGTATCAAGTGCCGATATTTGTGGTATCAGTATCGGGTTGGTATCGCTAAAATATCGATAACTAGGAAACCATTCGAGATTAAGATATACGGTTTGCGGCATTTTGCTCAGAAAATCACCGAGTATCTTCCCAGCTATCTTTTAACTATACTGTAAGTTACTATTTAAAAACTTTGTTATTTCAATAATTATTGAGGTTTTTACAAAAACTACACCATTGATAAAAAACGGATTAAATTTGGAAATCTGCATCAGCAAAATTTTTAAAACTGCATCGGTATCAGCTCGGTAAAGTTGGGATCATGCAGACTTACTTAAATCTCCTTTAAGTAAGGAGATTTTGCCTTTTGTAGGGCTCCCAGCCAACTTTAATTTATACAAAATAGGAAATATAGGAAATTTTTTGTTAAAAAATAGGAGCTGTATAGGAAAATCAAAACAAAACTTGTAGGAGGTTTAGAGGAATTATTAGCCAAGATGCAGTGAGTTATGGTTGCCATTCAAAACTTTGTTGTCCTACAATTCTATAAAAAAAAACACTGTAAGAGTGCACACACACACGGTCCGTATATGCTTTAATTGGCTGTGTTTGGCCGCTCGACCAATTCACGTTCTGTTTTCGTATCATGCTGCAGCGGCACGGAGGGGGAGATCGAAGTTCTTTTCGGATCCGATTAACTTAGCAAGGACACACACCAAAACAGGGCATTATTTCAGTTCTGAGTAGAAAAATATAGGAAATATAGGAGTATTTAACGATTTATAGGAGCTTTATAGGAATCAAGAATATAGGAAATATAGGAGGACTGGGAGCCCTGTTATTGACCTCTCAAATCCTCCCCCCCAAAAAAAAAAATCAAATCTCACAAAATTTCGCTCTAAAATGAATTGCTTCCATAATCACACTCTTTAAAAACGCAGAAGCAGTCTTATAAAGTTTCGCTAGTACTTTACACTGCTCGTTTCTTTGTTTTGAAAGTGAGCCATCATGGAAGCAATTCATTTATGAGCAAGATTCTCACAAGGTATTCCAAGTTATGTGGGAACCCGGCCAGGTACATCAGATGACAATTTTTCATGTGTTTTACAGGTAAATTAATCAGGGAAGTAATACTATAACAATCCCAAGGTGAGTGGGAAGCTTGCCAGGTGCATCAGACGACAATTTCCATAGCGTTTTATAAGCAACTTAATTGGAGAAGTAAGTTCAAATATCCAAAATTGTGTGGTAACCCTGCCAGGTGCATCACCCGACATTTTTCATTTATTTTACAGGGTTCTTGCTAGTACCTCTATTTTTAATACAGTCCGGTGTTGTGCTTGTCCATACTTCAAACATTGTAAGCAATTAATCTCACACCATTAGGGTAAATTAAGAAATGAATACGCAGAAAGCATAATATATAATATGAATTATGACATCACATTGGTCTGAATGTTAGGAAGTGTGAATATCACACCCAATTGCAGTTTCAGGCTCACACAACAAAAATGATTATAAAGCAGAAGGTTTGGACCCAAGGCTGTGGTAGTGTGCCTATTACCAGACTGCAGATTGCAAAATAACATACAGTAATAGTGTAATACCAATACCAGCCAAGAAGCAGAATATTTTCAGCCGTTCTGCGACAAGCTTTTTACAAACTAAAAACTGTCTGCGGGAAGAGGTTGGTGTCTCCGGGTTGCAGGTAGGGTGTGAAGGTGGAATTTTGCATTGTGCAACATTTTGAGTTAAGCCCATTTAGGTTCATGAACAAGTTTCTTGCAAGAACTTCGTTGTCAGACCTTTGTAGGTTGTTTTTGCTAAACAACTTGAGAACGACCAAACCTATCGTCATGTCAATAGCACCATTCAAAAGCCCTCGGAAAAACGTTTAAAATGGTGTATTTGAACGTCAAAATCGGTCATTTTTGGAGAAATTATCGCAAAAAGACCAAGACAGAAAAAAGTGCAACATAAATCGTACTGCAACCTCGCCAGCCGTACTGCGATGTAGCGTCGTGTGTCGCTCTGATTCTGCTACAGGGAATACCAGTATAGTTCAGTCATGCCGAGTCAAGATCATTACTTTTTGTTTGAAAATGGACTCCTTTAAAGAGTTCTAAGGTCCATTTTTGAGTACATTTTAGTTAGATAATTCAAAAATTGTTTGAGCTACTGCCTTCTTATCAGCACTAATGAGAGCTTTCGAAAAAACTATTCGAAATTATCTTCCAACATCAAAATCCTTTAAACATGGCTGAGTTATGAATTTCGATGCAAATGTTAGACGATCATGCAGCTTTAATGGAACAAATCAGAAAAAAGTATATACTGCCAGATGTTAGCTCCAGTATGGTAAACAGCAAAATCTAAGTTGTACAATAGTAATCTGAAAGTCCACTCCTTTTTTGACTTTCACTTGAATGATATTTTTTTTTAAACGGCCACGGCAGTTATCAGTGAATTACCTAAGTACCAGCATTAAATCTAAGGTGTAAAAAGGGGTTTAAAAAAAACAACAAACAGGCGATTGCCAGCCATACCCTTAAAACAAGTAAAATCTATTAAAAATACATCCGGTGAATGTGAACCTACCTTTAGGAGCCTGATGTTGAGGAGAATTTTTTCTCATCTTTCGGTTGGCCGTGTTGTTCACACGCGTCCAATTTTGGTGGCAATTTCCAGCGGGATTTGCAGATGTCAACTCGATGTATTTAGCTGCTAATAAAAATACAGACAGAAAAAAAATCATCACTAACAGTAAGAACTAATTTGTGCTTTACTACACTTAATAATAACCACATATGATAACTCTAAAATAGTATTAGACGAACCATGCATTGTAGACAAGACAGTACATTTTTTTTTTCACTTGCTCTCAAACTAAGAGTAGGCCATATTGTAGTTGGAGACAAATTTAACGAATGACAATCCCTCAAAAAATTTATGACTCGCCACGTTTTACTCTCCGCAAATCTTGTCCACACAACAGCATTGTTTTGTAGCAGTCTTTCATGTTTTGAATTTTTTCCAATTCTTCAGTGTTCTGGCAGGAAAGCCCTCGCACCAATGCCAACTGGATTAGCCTAGCTCACGGTGCAACGCTGCAAACGTTTCTCCTCACAACTATTAAGACGGTCACTTAAATGGCTAATACCTACCAAAGTTAACAAGAATGTTCTCAAGCATTTCCGCATTACCTCAAAGCGCCACTTCAATCATTATTTTGGGGGGGGTCTGACAACTTGCACACATTTCCACCAATTCTTTAATTTTTGACTGATTTTGATGATTCATACACCGTTTTTATCTGATATCTGTGAAACAGCTAAAGGATGGTTTGCATTGAAGTGTACAACTCGTGATTTATGAAAATACTCGATCTTCAATAATAACTCGCAACTAATTTACGTTGCTGCAAATTTTCGAGGAGACGTGAATTAGTTGTGAGTTATCATTGAAGATCGAGTATTTTCATAAATCATGAACCGTTTTTATCGTCTCAATGAGACCATCAGTGGTAGAATTCGATATAAAAAAATTATGACATCATGCTGGACCAAATTTCAGGAAATTTATTGAAATTTCCAAAAATAATTCTAACTACATTCCAGTTTTGAGTATTACTTAGGCAGGTATCAAACGAACATAAATGTTCCTTGTCATTTTTATAAGGCCCGGCCGATACTGGTATCGGCTAACTGTTTTGGTCAAATATAGGTTTTTGCGATATCTTCGCCAAAAATTGTCTGTTTTTGATGTTCCAATACACCTTCTTAACAGTTTTTCAAGAGCTTTCCAATGGAGCTAATTTCAGAGCGATAGATTCAGTCGTTCTCAAATTATTTAACAAAAACCAAAAACAGGTCCCAAAAGACGCACTTTAATGCAAGAAGCTTGCTCATAGAGCTTTGAGATTCGGAATTTTTTTTTTTACCAAATTTTGTTTCTGAATATGGAAGAAACATTAACTTTACTGGAAGTAATGCTTTGAAGTATCAGTATCGAAGATGTAGCATCGGACCGTATAGGTATCGGATCGGATAGGTCAAAGTTGGTATCGGCCGAGCCTTACAGTTTTATTTAGGCAGTTGTTTTCTTTTTCTTAGTTGAAGGTTGGTGCTCAAGATTGTTTGCATGCAATCTAAGTGTTTCCCTTTTTACATTTTCCAATTTGCTTCTAACTTCACAGTTTTTCAGTGCCAAATCATTATTTGGGGAACGTTTGCAGAGCACATGTTATTTTTTTTTAAATGATTCACGCAACTTTGTACTTGCTTCTGACAGAAGCTGTTCACACACTTTGTTTTGAATGGGATCCACCATTCAAAACATGTAGGCCTAACGTTAGCAGTAGCCGCGTGATGGGCGGCTATGGCGATAGCAATGGTTGACTGAGGAGCGCGTGGTGACTGACTGACTAAACATGACGCTTAGCAACTGCCAATATCCATGCAGTAGCATTTTCCCTAATTCTGTGAGCAATACGGTGCTCGTGCTTTATCGTATATCACCGTATTTTCTTATACCGGTATAAAAATGTAGGCTCAGATAATAAAATTTGACTAATTTTAAAATTCCGCTAAATTTCAAGACATTAGGTGAAAAAATAAGGACAAGTTTTCAAAAACCAAGCATTTCGGACAATTTCTACTGGACCTTTCATTGGCCCTACAGACAACTCAATAGATAAAAGCATCAAGAAGTCATTCAGTGTAAACCAATTTACAAAAAAAAAAAAAAAAAAAACCTCATGCTTCGTCGATTTTTAGAGCCTTACTGCTCAAGAACCATTTTTAAACTTTGTGTGGCCTACAGAAGCAGCTACTTTAAGTAGTCGTCTTGGACTTAGTTGCCAACCAGTAAATGGTCCCTTGCTATTTGGCATGTGGAGACTAAGTGAAGAATCGGGTACAATATAACTAAAATTTTGTCTGCAAGTTCGTTTCAATTTGCTAGGACAACAAAAAATTATGCTAAAATTGAGTGAGTGGGGGCCATATGTACAATGGGTTTTAAACACAGAACTTAAAAGCAGTTTTGGGTAAATTACGCCAGTGGAGTGTTCTCATCAAGACGAATTTGGTATTTAAAACTTCAAAATTGGTTTAAAAAAAGAAAAGAAAAAAGAACAGGCCCAGGTAATGCCACAGGGTCGTACTCGTCTGTAACGCTAAAATTCCGGGACTTTTCCAGGGACTGGTCAATGAAAATTAGTCAGAAATTAGTAATTACGAGAAAATGAAACAATTGAAAGCTAAATTTGTTAAATATGAAATCTTATCAACACTGCGGCAGGATGTACAGATTTTTTTCCATTGACACTGGTGAAATGCATAACACTGGCATTGAAATTAGGTTTTTTTCCCCATTATTTTTACGTTTAAATATACATTGTACACTGATGTCTGACAAGGAAAACAAATGTGATTTTCTGTTATGGAATTTCCAGGACTATTTCATAACTTATTTTTCGAGTTTTCAATGATTTTTCAGGCCTGGAATTTCACTTTTATTTTCTAGGACTTTTCCAGGTTTTCAAGCACCCGTACGAACCCCGATGCGAGCCCATGAGTTGAATTAGACTACAAATTAATAAATTACAAACTCTGCTCAAATTTTTCGAGTACTGAACACCTCTGGTAAACATTGAGGGAGGGGAGGGGGGTGCAAGTAATGTTCGCTGCTCTCTTAACAGCTATTCCAACACCAGCTCTTAAATTTTCATGTCTAACAAACATTTAAAAACAAAACAATACCGGAAATGTAAAATAGTTGATTGCCAAAACACAAGGCTTCATGATACTTACATTCATAGCTTGATCCTTTCTCGACATCTAATTCTTGGTCAGATGGGAAAGCAGTGCAGCTGTCCTCGATGTTGGAGTCCTCGCTAGGAAGAGGACTATCCCTCTTCAATAGAAGAGTAATTTCCAAGTTGGACGCCACATCCAGTGGCGTCAATCCGTTTGAATTAGGTTGTTCAGGACTTGCATCATTTTTTAGTAAAAGCTCCACCAACTATTAAATAAATAAAGAAATCAAGATTTTTTTTTTAATAGTACCACCTTTTAAGCTGTACTATAGACAACTACTGCAGTTTTAGTTGTAAGCTTTAGCTTTAGCTTTTGACGACCAGCCTTAGCCACGGCACCAGAAGGAGAGGGACAATTTTGCCAGGTAGATCCAATCGGAAATTCCCAGGTTCTTTTACATGCCTCAATCGACATGAGCACGAAACATCACAGGGTCTTTCTCTTCCCAAAAATGCCATGGGTGACTGAGGCCAGACTCGAACCCAGGACCTCTGGTACATGAGACGGTCATGCTAACAATCAGCCACCTTACCCTCCCTTTTTTAGTTGTAAACAGAAAAAAAACCGTGGTTGTCAAAACCCAACCAACCCAACATTTCTTTTCTGACAATGCAAGGCCTAATTTGGGTTAGACCACCAAATCAGTTAGTTTATTCTGAAACTAAATCGGCAATCTGGTTGTTTTCATAACAGCAGTAATCAGCACTGAAAATCCTAAGCTTACAAAAATATGAGCAGTTTCACTAATGTTACACAGCCTTCCACAAACTTAAAATTATCATGCTTCTTTTATAGCGCAATAAAATAAAAGTGTTTCTGTGGTTGCAATCGGTAGTTTTCTCTGCCTCGTGGGAAGTGAGTGGGCTTATAATTTGTTAGATTATTTTTTTTTTCAAAAAAAAAAATAGGTGGCTAGAAGCTGTGGACCTTTAGCTACATATTCGTACGTTTGTTTACATTTTGGTTGAACGTAATAGCAAACATCTTGTAGATGTTCTTCTGTTGACTTTCATGCCTTAGTACCGCTAAACGTCACTAGAGGGAATTGTACACACTAAAAATGGAACTATCCAAGGTTTGTTTTTTGGATTTGATTCTGTTTTATAAATCTTACAGATGCAAACCTATTTACGTTGACTTTTGGACTTAAATGTCAAACTGCCTGGGTGGGGAAACGAACCCAAATGCCAAAGTTTTACTGTTCAGCCACGCTGACACGGCCAAAAGTAAACATCCACAGGCAGCATTTAACATGCACACAAATACTTATCATAAAAAACACTTTCCAGTCTGCACTGGTGGGATGCTTGTTTGCGCGTCACACACCAAGTGAACAGAAAGGAACACACTAACACTTATTGAGCCCATTTCGCCTTTTATCCTGTTTATAATTTTTAGGCATAACCTAAATGACTTTGAACTGGAAAACTATGAAACATCTTATTTTGCCGAAACAAATTTCGGCGAGAACTAAAAGGCATCGTTTCTATAGACATATATATTTTGGCATACAGACGTCTAAATTTTACAACCACCATGTGCTTCTCAGGAATACCATGGGTAAAAAAATATCACGAAAGCCAACAGTTTAAGAGAAAAAGAAAGCAGAGCTCTCCAAAAAGGTTTCACCAATGCACAAGAACAAGAACAGAAGCGGTAGCGTAGAATCGAGGAGGTATCAACTCTGGTAATTCGATGTAGCCTACTAGTGTTTGTAATATGCAGTACTCCTGGTAATCTTCACATAATTTCTCATATTTTGTGGCATTCCTAGGTAATCTTCAGTAATCCAAGGTATTCCATTCTGTGGGAGACACAGAAAATCCGCGGTAATCAGAAAGTATTCCACGTAGTAGTACAATAATCTGAAGTTGTCCTTGGCTTTATCCAGTTATCAGGAGGGAACCTCGAGTAATCCGAAGAATTCCAGTACCATAATCTAAAATATTCCATTTAGTAAACCAAAGTTTTATATGTTGTAAGTCCAGTTAACCCGATTTAACCAAAGTTCTTCTTGTTGCTGTTTCAACAGCTAGATATTGACGCTTTACAAATGTTTAGGCTCAGATTTTAGGTAAGTAAAATAATTTAGACACGGTATTGCAGCTGAAGCCAATCACTGGCTATTAAGAGGTTTTCGCGACAAAGAATACCACTCATGAACCTCACAGGCCCTTCAAATGACTTGATTGAAGGATTTGTACGACCGGATCTGATGGCCAAGCTTGACGAGTGCTGGAACCTGCATAGAACACCTCCAGATACAACGTAGCGATCAGTGGTTCACTCTGGACTGGAGTCAAATTCAAAATAACGATTGACACTCGTCATGTAGTGACATTTTTAAGTTGCTTTTTCGACTTCTGATGAAGAGGAACGGGTTATCCTCGAAAATTCAAGTACTGTAGTGTTTTGTACACGTGGCGATTTATGTGTTCAACTTCTTTATTAAACAGAGGGCTGTGGCTTATTTTCGTTTTACATTAAAAACCGTCCTACGGCAAAGTTTCGCAAAGCCTACATTTCGGGAAAAAACCTTGATCAGTTCGAAAGTCTCTGGAAATGTTCAAAATATGCTAGAAAACAATGTTCAAAAAAATTGGCTGTTAAAAAAATTTTTACCTGATAAAATTTCGCGAAATACTATTTGTGGGGGTCCCACGAGACCCCTATTTGTCGTTCTATGGTTAAAAGGTTTTGCTTCTTACAAAACATTTGCATTTTAAATATCAGTAACTTACAATTACTTGTATGTTTTTAAAAATACGTATCTCTCTGGGGTATTTGCGTGGTATAAATGATTCTCACCCGGCTTAGTGTGCCACTGAGGATGACACTTGGTTCAGTGGGGAAATAATGAGTCTGGTGAAATACTGAGTCAGCTTATCAAGCCAGGTGACAATTATTTTTATATTTTATGTCGTATAATGTTTTCATTACTCTAAATTCTAATTAACTCCTAGGCCTAGCTTTAAGTTATATGTACTGGTACTTGAAATATTGAAATTGGTTTAATAGAAAGATTATTACACTTGGTTTACTATATTGTTAATTAGCAGGCTATAATTAGCACAATAATGAAAATTGAATTTTCGTTAGAATAAAAATATTTTCGCCATGTTGTCCTAAATGAGAAAGAGAAAAAAACATACTGGACAACCAGGGCTGCACCAATACTGCTTTTTCTAAATCCTATCCAATTTATGTCATTATAGATAGGAACATTTTTTTCTTTTTTTTTCCTTTTCATTTACGATACTCAGTTGTCTAGGTTTATTTGGGACATATTTACAAGTGGCCTAGATTGAGAACAATTTAAGCAACAAAATTAGCAGTGCCATTTGAATAAAGTCAGAAAAAATTTAAATGACCGTATGCGCCAATTTTGTAAAATTGTAAATTTTTTGGCGAATTAGGTGAAATATTCAGAGATTAAGAAAAAAGATTAATTTTAGGACTACATGCGACAAATCATCATACCTACCGCTTCCACTACAATGGACAAATTAGGGAACGCTACGTACGTAAATATTTCGTAAAAAAAAAAAATACAACTGCAAGGAAACTCAAAAAAATTGCTCTTTACCTTCACATGGCCGTTCACAGATGCATCATGCAAAGG
>JAHWFP010094138.1:0-12156 GCA_023313725.1 Lithobius niger | reverse complement strand
TCTGGGGGCGAACTGGGTAGCCGGTTCGAATCCGGGTCATGCCACTCCGACGAAACGTAAGTGCATAAAGGTGGCTTACTGAACTACATTATTTCTAGTGTTTGATTTTCGCTGTTGGCTAATTTCCAATTTTCCTTAATATTATTTCTATTTATTTCTCCTTTTTGAGCCTTGTGAGTGTATGATTTGTCTTCCCTCTTCATTGTCTATGGCCGAGTGAATTTCGGTTGAATGGAGCCCTGTTCACAGTTGTGACCTTAATAACGGGTTCAGTGAGTTATCTTTATGCCAGTGGAGGATGTGGCCATAGCGATTAAGGCGCTATGCAAGTGATCTGGGGGCGAACTGGGTAGTCGGTTCGAATCCGGGTCATGCCACTCCGACGAAATGTAAGTGCATAAACTTACTGAACTACGTTATTTCTAGTGTACGATTTTCGCTGTTGGCTAATTTCCAATTTTCCTAATATGTATGGCATCGGAAAAAACAGCTTATATAAGGCTTACATTACATTTCCTACATTTCACATTCGTTTTTTTTTGGTGGCACTAGAGTAAGCACGCCCAGTATACACCGGTCCTACATATAGGACATCTACATATAGGAGGTCAATATGAAGGCAAACACAACTCTTTGGCCCTACAATCTTTGAAGCTACTTGGAATGATATTAAACAAAGAACCTTATGTGAGCGCCTTCATCAAACTTCCTAAATTTCGTATAGATTAGTTATAGCTTCGTAGCGGCATGTGTAGATACAGGTCCTACACATACGATGTGCGATTGCATTTAGGATGCCTACACATAGACTAAAACTAGTTAACCTAGTTTGGTATATATTGATAAACACACCTTACACAAAAGCTTACATCACATTTGCAACATTGTGTAGTATTTTTTTATGTTATTCGTCCATACCATCTTCTGGGTTCTCTAGAGGAACGACAAGTTGGTCATGATGATCAAAATATGAATCAGCACGCTCTTGAACTGAAGATTTGCTTAGGCCTCGTTAAATAGATTTCCAGTTTTTCTTAAGAAAAGCTCCATCCACTCTATGACGAATAATTAGATTGTCTTACTTTTACTGGTGAATATTGTGAAGTTACCAGCAATTTTGCTCGCTCGCTCACACAGTGAGAGGCGTATATACTATTTTCGTCTAAATACGATATAGGCAAATATTTTGATCAAATCAGTAAACAAACCCAAATATGGTAAACAGTTTAATTTTTTACTATATTTGTTTACGTTTTCATTGACTTACATTTTGCGAAATTCCAGCCACATTGGTACATGAAAAGACCTATGCCGCAAATTATGTAAAAGTTACGATACTGTTGTGATCCCGTATAGGCCTATACAAGCAATTTGTTATCGATTGGTACCCCTAACCATTATGCTTTATAACTTTTTCCAACGGAAGTGGGCATTCTGAAGACTAGTTGCTTCTAACTGTTCTAGTCTCTAGTTCATCCAAGAGAGCATTTGAGGTCACGAATGGACAGCCTTTTGCCTACTGTCCTACGTGTAGGACACCAATGTCTTAAACCCTCTACTGAGGCATAAAACTATTATAGTCATTAACTAACCATTGCTACCCAATAATAGACACATTTTGATGTGCACTATAGGGAAGATTAACATTTATATGTATTTAGGATGATATAATTATATTTTACTGGCTGGACTGCGAACAATGCAACAATGCTCTAATTTCTTCACCCGCTTAGAAAAAAGTATTGTTAACTTTTGTTGTCTGAACTGGTCAGCATGTTGTTCTAGGCTTCCCATGTGGTGATAACACTAATTGCCCAAGTTTAGAATTATTAAAAAAAATTAAAACGTAAACCGACGTACATGTAGGACAGTAGGTATATCTGGGTTAACGTGCGGTAAAGTGCAATGTTTTAAAACAGTGTTTTAAAAAACCATGTCTCAACATTTTAAATACCGATGGTACGGTTGATTTACTTCGGTTTTCGTTCATTATCACTTACTTCTTTTTACGCAGTACCAAAAGTGTTCCAGTTACTCCAAACTAGCAAATTTTCGAATGCTTATACTGGCTTATAGTTGGTGCGTGTGCATCTCATTGCCCAAGCCTGAGGAGGAATGCCAGTATAAGCATTCGAAAATTTGCTAGTTTGGAGTAATTGGAACACTTTTGGTACTGCGTAAAAACAAGTAAGTGATCACGTCTCAACACTTTGATAGAAATATTTTGTTTAAAAAAACCAACAATAATTTCGCTAAATATTGACAGATTCTGACATTAAATCAAACCATTTTGATAGTTTTGTCAGCTTTCCAATGTGCAAATCACAACTGTCGGTAGCACCAGTCTGCAGTTATTTATTTAAAAAAAAACTTTCGTTTTTAAACAAACATGGCTTCTGAATGGCGAAGAAAAATTGCTGCTTACTGGCCATTTTAAGACTAGTGAATAATGTATATACAAAATAAAGTGCTTTTTGTTTATTTACTGTGAACATTTTCACCTCTTTACCATTAGAATTTTTTTTACCAAATTGTATAGGTATTCACGCTCATTTTTTTTTTTCTCTCCTTAAGGTCTCACTGCGGGTGAACACAGATAAACTTCACCCGCAGTCAGACCTTACAAGAGACAAATAAAAATGGGCTTACAAACCTGCACAATTTGCACACGACACAATACAGTAATGAAATATTCTGGTAACACGCTACATCATAAAAAAAAAACAGGATTCCATAACTGTTTACACACCACAACTTATTCTCAGCTGTGGAACTGCACCAGGCTATGCTACGAACTGCCGAAGCCAAACCTTTATCATGCTAGGATTAGGCCTTATGGCAAAGAGTACATTCTTCATTACATGCAGTAAAAGCCGCCGATGCTGTCATTGAAAAGATTAGTAAATAAATTTAATTTCCATGCATTTACTGGATTCTCTGCAGCGCACTGTCAATTATTCTTGCACTGAACTTCAAGACAGGCAGTTAACTCACACGATAAGGAATAAGGGCAAATTATTACGTAGCCAGATACGAACGCAGGGTGGGTAAAGCGCTGTAACGCAAGACGGCCAACGAGTATACAAGATGCACATGTCATTGCATACACGAACAAAGTAATTGCTTTGTTGCTTAGGAAGAGACTCCATAGGGAATAGGCGAACATAAAAGCTTGGAGTAAGAAATCGCACAAAAGTGACAACATGCTCGACTGTATACCTTGGTCTTCTCCTTTGGAGTCTGTGGGTGAGGGGAGCTCAGCTGCATGGGCAAACCAATAGTAGTCTGCCAATAACAAAAATGCAGCTTATCAATTGCAATATACACCAATCACATAAAACCTACTAAAGAGAAAACATGAATCTAGGCATCTACGTGTGGAAAACAGCTCACGCTGAACCATAAAAACACACTAACTCTCTCAATAAAACTAACTCTCTCAATAAAAACACATGCAGAGGGCAACCCCAATTATCCAGTTACCCAAATACCCATTCTTAAGAAACATGCAAAAATTTGAGTCTTAGGACAATAAACAAGATGAGTACACGCTAATCGAAATCGAAACTAAACTCCGTGTCATTTTCCAGTCTAAATAGCACCATTTTTCAAGCTGTTATTATATTTTTTGTATGCATTGCATGAGTTGAATATTAATTAGCCAGATACGAATAGAATAAGTGTATCATGGAGTGATAAGGAAACAAGTTAACAATTTCAATAAAAACTGATTTAAAAATTATATTTTAGCCCTGAAGAACCGAAATAGGAGCAAATATCCTCGTGTATGAAAGAGAAAGTTGCCATGGGCCAAACTAGTGACTTTAGTAGTGACTTTTTTCAGTTTTCAAAGTAACTTTGTGGAAAAAAATAGATTTATAATATTCTGAAGGCCGATAATTTGTTTAATTTGTGGTTAAAAAATCCAACTATCATACTGTAAATGTTCGGAAAATGTGAAATACAAATATATGACATTCAAATTCAAAAGTCAACACGAATCAAAATGTTCACAAATTTTCGGTGGGCAAATGACTAAATTAAAAATGTGTTTATCCTATCGACACCAGGCTGCTTCAATATGTTTTCTTCTTTTTACATCACTGTTCGACGCTTGCTTCATTGAGGGTGTTTTTTACACTTTAAAGGTTTAAAATTCATCAACGAAGCCAAGTTTCGAACAGTAATGTAAAAACAGAAGAAAACACGTTTTGAAGCAGCCTGATGAAGATAGGACAACATTTTTATTTTTATTTTTAGTCATCTGCCTATCGAAAATTGGCGATCAGTGATTCGTGTTGACTTTTTGAATTTGAGTCGTATTTATGTACTTCACATTAATTTGTTGTTTATCACAATATAAGTGCCACATTTGAGTTGCTGACAATTAGATGTGTGAAAATTAGCCTACACGCTTTTCTTTCTATTATAAACTTACTAGAGTTCACGCACAACCAAAAATGAACAAGTTTAAAGCTGAAACTTGCAAATTTTCGGCAGTCCGCCAACTTCTTAAGGCTGATGTCAAGAGTCATGCTGTATTAAATCAACGTTTCGTTTAACTTTTACCCTTTTTTAATTCTCCCACTGCCTCACAGTAGGATTTTACTCAGTTTCTTTGGTTGGCTTCGAGCTGGCAGACTGCAGCAGCAAACGAAAGACAAAGACAAGGAACGGTAACGACCACCAGCACTAAAAGTAACATGGCAAAACCCAATAATTCGGTCGGTTTACTTAGGTTGTCGTTCATGATAGAAAGTAAAACTTATGCGAAACCAAAAAGTCCACGATTCAATGCTGAAAACTGATGAATTTTCGAATGTTTTTACTAACAGTCTTCCTCAGGTGATGGTGTGGAGAACCAACCAACTTCCACTCCTCTCCTTCCAACGCACCTTTTGTCTGGTCACACTTAAATTTGCAAGAAATCCTGCTGCCTCAACTTTGGAAGAGTGCAGCCAGAGTAGCAGTGACAGTGAGCAGGGATGCTGACCAAAGGCCCACTGTGAGGCAACAAGACTTGTAGCAAATTTAAATGTTGCAGACGAAAACTTCGTTGTAAGGAGAGGAGTGGAAGTTCCGAGTGATTCTCCAGACCATCGCCAGGAAGCTTGTTGGTAAAACAGTCAAAAATTCGCCAGTTTTCAGCATTGAAATGTTGACTTTTTGGTTGAACGTAAGTTGTACTTTTTATCACTAAACGTAACTCTCCGTGTCACACCTGCATGACGGACCAATCAACGTTTCAAAATGAGTAGAGCTAGGGTGCTTACTTTTCATACCTAGGCTAAGGCTGAAACAACCCATCACACAGCACTTCTATACTTTATTTAAGAAACTATGTCATCACTGAATATAGCATAATATTCTTAGCTGATCTCTACAATTACGTCGCAGACATGTTCGTGGAAGCAAAGAGCATTAATCAAAGCTTTGAAGTAATATCGCCACCATCTTTCATTTCGCCGATCGTGTTAGTAGCGGCTTGTCAGCCATGGTGGACCGGTCGGTCACGTCAGTCCACTTACGAAAAATATGAAATCTTGTGTTACTTATATCTATGATAGAAAATGATCATCTGTGTGTGACTGCCCAGAGGTTGGTTGTCATAGTGACGGTCGGTCGAAACATGTCGGTTGGAGATCTCATAATGGTGCGAATGAGCTATTAGGCCTATTGTAGGTGTTCTCATTTCTTGGCAGAAGTTGAAATTCTGGAGGTGGAAAAAAGACATCCACGGTGAATTCGGAAAATGATTTGCACAATTTTTGGTGACATTCCTCAGTGGGAACGTGCAAGCACCTTCGTACTGAAAAATTATGCAAATCATTTCCCCAGAACTTGCAACCCAACTGAATTCCTTTTCTCCCATCTCAGGAATTCAGCCGAGAGATGACAGTAACAATAATAAGCCTGAGCCAACCAACAAAACTACGCAAAGGCCTACTGTGAAGCAGCGAGAGAATTAAAAAAAAAAAATGTAAACGTTAAACAAAACGTTGAAACAGAACGGCAGCCAACGACCACCGAAAATTCGCAAGTTTCAGCTTGAAACTTGTTCCGTTTTGGTTGTGTTTGAACTCCAATGAGTATGAATTCAGTAATCCAGAGTAACGGCACACAAATTAGTATTTTCGGTTTTCTTTCCACCCTGGTATTCGCAATCTTAATAGAATTCCATACTATTTAGTAACTGGAAAAGGGCCCAAGAAATTCCTGGATTTACCAGCTAGCGTACAAACCCTCAATAATGAAAAATCAAGCTTGTTCCACCTGTGCCTGAGGCTCCACATGGCCTGACGCCGGAGTGTCTATCGCAATACTATGCCATGTTACATCTGCAAGCCAGCCTGGCACGAACCAGTGATGTTAACGTGTTGTACGTTTACCCGTGATGTACGTAAGAACATCACGACTGCAACGTACGATTGATGAACTGGCTCACCCCAGGCTGGCCTCCAAGGTCAAAGAACAATAGACCGTCCAGATGTACGCCCAATAAAGATCAGTGGTAACCTGACTCAAGGGCGAGGTTCAAAATGAACGTTGTTAAAAAGTGAAGTGTCGTTTTTTGGTACCTGTTGATGCCAACTTCTGAATAATGTAATCGTTTTATTCGCCGAAAATTCAAGTAGGACATTGAAGAGTTGTTCTCAGCTAGTCATAATATATTTTCCTTTCGTGATAATTCAACACTTTGGTGACTAAACTGGAATTCCATTTCATTCCATTATTTCTTTCAACATCTGTATTAAAGATTTGTTCCCATTAAATTGCAAGTTATTTTTATTGATTTGGGGATCAAAGAGACTCATTAAATAACGACACGCCTAATTCACGCTAATTAGCAATTGACGTCGCAAAAGCTTTGATAATATATATTGTTTACCACAATATCATGAGCTACTGGACCAATGAGTTCAGAAGAGTAGTCAAAAGTGGCATTTGGCGTTGTGAGGGGGAATTCAGGTCTATTTCACAGATACAGGAAAAGAGCTACGAAACAGAGCTACGCAACAACCGGAAACCCGAAACAGCCTTCTCTGCACAAGTTCGAATTCAATGTTGGGATTACTCTCACGGTGAAAATGGCCCATTCGCTCTCCAACGTAACAGTAAGGAAAGCTTCCAAGTCCCCTCTAATTGATCTAATAGGGCTGTAGTAGACAAAGGGCAGGCTGTAGTCAGAAACATCTTCAACCAGATCTTCAATCGGAAGAATCTTCAACGTTAAGACAGGCTAAGCAACTCCAAACAGAAAGTTCCACTTTGCCATTTGTGAACTTGTGATGACCTTTGCTTGATAAGAGAATCAATGTCATTTAACCCCTCACCCAACAGCTTTCCTGATTGCACATGTGACTAAACGGCTGGACTGAGATTGCCACCCCTGCCAATTAGGTTTCCATTCCCCATACTGGAAAAGTTACACTGATGCATCAGGAAGGAATCCTAGTGGATTCACCTTGCAATAGCCTGCTAGCGGCCATGCAAATTCTGCCTGGAAGGGCTGATCTGGACAGGAAATCCAAGGTTGTAGGAATACGAGACCTAACCTTCTCCACCAGTCACATCCATATCGTACCCGTACTCAGTTTACTTTAAACAGTAGAAAACACGCTGTACGGTTTATTACTTAAAAAATATTTACAACAATTTGCATTGTGGGAATTTTCGACAGACAATATTCTACTTGAAGTTATGCATGTAATTACGCCGTCTGTCATCATCAGCCTAATCAACTTTTCGTTTTTTCTACTCGGTGCACATCAGATCGATCATTGAGTTCACTCAAACTTTGCTCTCTTGACCACTGATCTCTGTGGTCACGTGCGACATGGGAGTGAAGCGTCTTACGCCATTTAGCTTGTAGTTGCGTTTTGAGTTATGGAAGTATTAGTTGGTGGATAAAAGGATGTGAAGGCGGCAGGAGATTCATGCATTTTTCATATTGGTTTTCTACAATTTTATTGGTGATTGACTCCAGTGCCCTCAGATGTAAAATCACGGAAAACCAAAATAAAGAACTCGAAATCTCCAGCCGCCTTCACATTCCTTCATCCACCATCTAATACATCCAAAACTCCAAACACAACTGCAAGTTGAATGGCGTTAGGCGATTCGCTCCCATGTTCACGTGACCATAGAGATCAATCGTCGAGAGAGCAAAATTTGAACAAGTGCGACGATCAATCTAATGTGAGCCAAGTAGAAAAAACGAAACGTTGATAAGGCTGATGAAGACAGACGGTGTAATTCCACACCCAACATCAAGTGGAATATTGTCAGTCAAAAATTCCACAACGCAACAGTTACAAATATTTTTGAAGTAGAGTTTTGAACAGTAGAAAAAAAAATTATTGTAGCCAACAACAAAACTGCAGAGGGTACAAGCATGTATTCTTAAGATGATGTGGGTACTTGGGAATTAGCCATACGCACTTTACCATTCTCACACTGTACCTCTTTGAGAATACAATACCAAAACCCCTATAATTCCGTGATTCTAAAATTCTTAATTCTGTGATTGCAATAATTTATTACCATAAGGTGTTAAACTTGATTTTGCCAAAACATCTGTACTTTTGTGCAGTTTTCTTCAGACAAGCAAAAGATAAGTACAAAATACAAACAAATTAGCAATAGTTTCCAAGTAACCCATTAAGCTTCTTGAGGAAAGTAGAGGCTGCAACAAGGCCTTTACACAAGGACAAGGAAGTCTGTAATTCAACCAATTATAAGCTAGCCAGGTCTGGCAAAAATTGACAGCATGTTCACAATTTTTTCAGGAAATCGAAAGTTATCCCAATTACTCATACAGAGCATTTTTTGGGGGAAAACACTTATGAACTTGTATTTCCACTAAAAAAAATCCTACCAGGCTCCACACATAACAAAGTAGTCGCAACAATACTTCGCAATATTATCGTTTGAAATGAGAAGGAAAGTGATGTACACCAAGCCGCTCACGTGCTTCACACTGATGAAGATGTCCGAAGCCTGTGAGCTGCTTAGTGTCAAGTAATAAAGATTTTCTTTTTAGCCTTCATGTCTCTGCCTTTAGGGATCCCTTCTACTTACTCGAATAATTAGACTTCTGTCAAATCTTAGTTGTTTAACAGTTGACAAGATCCAATTACCCAAGATATATCTCTACTGAAAAATCAATGCACGACCTATTGACACATTACACAAAATCCTGTTATCCACCCTCATAGGGGTTAGCCCGCCAATTAGGAGTAATACAGTACCTAACGTCAATGCTACTAAAAGTAAAAACCCTCTTCTCAATGCCACAAAACAAAAATACAGCAAATCAATAAAATAATTAAAATGAGAGGCTAAACTCCAAAAATTGATAAAAAATTGACATTTCTGCCATCTTCCTTTGGTTGGAAGATTACAAATTTTAAAGCTTAGTTTGTGCTTAATCAATCACAGTTGAATCTTGATTATCCGAAGTCCCATTCTTACAAAATATTCAGAAAATTACTGTGTTTAAGGGACTGAATAAGCATAATAATTATAATTATATAATTATTATTATGCATAATTATTTTGTTCCTGGAGTCAATTCATGCACAATTTTCTTTTCAGTAGTCTTGTACAATCATGCATAGTTAACAAACACTAAAACTGAGCTGAAAAAAAAAGTTTACCTCTTATTTTGCATGTAAATTGGATTATCCGAACACCCTTTAGTCTCAATTAGTTAGGATAATCGAGGTTCCACTGTAGTTCAAATAATTGTTCACTACTTGCAAATTTTCGGTGATCTTGTCACGTCCTTCCACCTTCTTCAGGCTCAAGCCCAGAAAACGGCAAGTATTGCCAACACTCTCAAAAAGACCACAATGTAGAATCTAGTGCACTTCGACACAATGAACTTCGGAGTAGATCATGGGCTGGTGACATGGTCGACCTCTTCAAGTTATGAAGTCTTGCCACTGTGCATCAAGTTGGGTATGGAGCAGAGGTCTGACATACTGCAAGATCTTCCTGTAGGAAGTGTTTTAAAAGTAGCAAACCTACGGGCCCTAGAACCCCTTGCAATTAAAACACTGCCGAAGGAAATTGGTACCACTGATAAGTAATGTTGTCCGTTTATCATATCTTGCAGTATGTCACACCTCTGCCACACACCCAACTTGACGCACAGTGGCAAGACTTCATAACTTGAATAGGGCGACCATGTTACCAGCCCAAGATCTACTCCAAAGTCCATTGTGAAGTGCACTAGATTCAAATATTGGGATAGTTTTGAGAGAGTGTTGGTGACACTTCCTGTTTTCTGGACTCTCGCCTGAGGATGACAGTCACAAGACCACAAAAAATTTTAAAGTAGTAAAGAATTGCTAACTATTTGGTTGAGCGTAAACGAAGTTTAAGTTGAAAATCCAAAACTCAAAAAAAAGCAACTTCACACAATATCGAAGCCAAAATTTCTGCCATGGTCAACCCAACGCCACCAACTCCAAAATGTACAGTCTTTCTTGAGTTTTATTTTCTTTGGAGTTGTTGATAGTCGGTGTCAATTGACATTATAAAGGTGGGACCAAAAATTAAACTGCAGTTATTTTTGTGTTGATATCACTACTATTTTGTTTTTATTGTTTCACCCTTCTCGGGATTTGGGGACGGTATACTTAGATAACGTCGGTAAGTACACGGCGTATATTCCATCATTAAAATTAAAGTCTGTTATCAGTAGAAAGCATTAGAATTTTAGTGAATCCCATGTTACAATAAACCACCCAAAAACAATTCACATTAGTGACAAACACACGTCTCCTACCTGGCATACGGTAATCATGAGTTAGTTCTTCAGGATCCTCCCCTGAACACGCAAACCAGTAAGCACCTAAGGCAAGCGTGAGCATTTTCTTACTTCGAATTACAAGTAACCATTAACAAATAAAAAAAAATGAAATAAAATAAAAACGCAACATAATAAAATATCACAGCATCAAATTCAAAAGAACCAAAAATAAAATGTCCCGGGAAAGTGGCATAGTAAATGCAGCAGAGTTTAAAAAGGCACCATCACTGAAATGAGTTAATAATTATAACAATTTATAGAAAAAGCAAATTAAGATCACCAACTTAAGAGTAACAAAGCAGAAAAAAACAAAAAGACCACCTTTCCTTTTTTGGAGCAATACAGAAACTTGACAGGTGTTGGAAAGAAACATATACGGAATGGCCCATAACTGAATCTCACCACAAGCAAATTTGTTTTAAGTGACATTTAATGTGTTCTTTTAAAAAAAAAATAAATATAAGTTCTGATTCACATTCTACAGCAGACATACTTTATGCACTCCTCAAAATAGTGAACACCAGTTAACAATTTCCACAAATTTCCAACAACTTTGAAAAAACTTTTGATGAAATTTCGTCCTGCTGTCTTCTTAACCGCAGTATGAAATGTCAACAACATTTTTTTCAAAGCTGTCGAAAATTTGGGGAAATTGTGGCCGGGGTACGCTATTTTGAGGGTTGCGTAAAGTATGGCGTCTGCTGTAGAATATGAATCGATTGACTCTAAATATAATTGCAGCCATTATGCTATATTTCAATTTAAGTTCTGATCCAAATCAGAGTCTGCGAATTCTTAACGATGGAAATGATCTTATTTTTTTTCCCACTTTTTTGTGGGCCATCCTGTATAGGCTCAAAGTAAAATACCGTAACCGTCTTGATTTTGATTTATTTCTTCTCTCGTTGCGCAGCTTTACCTTTGTGTGGAGATCTGCCTGCAGATCCAGGTGTTGAGTTGGGTTTTGAGTGGGTGGACCCCGGAGACGGCAGTTGGGCGTCCAGAGGGGCGACTCCAGCTAGAAAATAAGTAAATAAAAATTAACTTTTTAGTAACTATGCAACTCCGCAGTTAACTTACACAAAGTTCTTGTTGTTCTACCAATGATAGGCAAAGAAGAGGGGTGTCCCAGATGCGGTGTGGGATTACAAGACCAAACAGGGACTTTAGCTTTCGAAACGCACCCAGCCTGAGCCATGGCACGAGAAGGAGAAAGGGACAATTTTGCAAGGTAAATCCCATCAGAAATTCGTAGGTTCTTTTACATACCACAATCGACATAAACACGAGACATCACAGGGCCCTTCTCTTCCATAAATGCCAGGGGTGGCTGAGGC
>JAHWFP010094137.1:0-19048 GCA_023313725.1 Lithobius niger | reverse complement strand
TTTTTTTGAAGCCAAGCTTCATAAATGTGGCGCTTTTAGAGTTTGCAGAGACGTTGGTCATCAACTCCACTCTTTCTCAGTTTGACGCTTTCCAACGTGTCCCGTTCGTCTGATTGACATGCATTTTGGGTTTACAACTGATGAAAGGCTTGTTGTAGATGGTAATGAGAATGGATAAAATGAACTAACGATTTGTAGAGCCCCTCGCTTTCCAGAGTAATCGTTACGTCCTAGGTTTAATTTAGGCATCAATCTCTAAGTCAAAACCGAATTCACGCCTATAGTTTAAACTATAGTTATTAAGATGCTTTTTTTTTCTTTCTAGACGGAAAAACTCGATAAAATCAACGCGTCAAGCAAACAGAAAATTCTGCGAATCCCGTCCAATTCCCGTGAGGGGTAATGGTGATTTACGATTCTTCCCAAAATAGGAGGTTTCCATTATTAATTTCCCAACGCCTCCAAACACGCACCTTGCGCTGTTCGAGTCTACAGTCTCTCTCTCGCTCTCTCTATTCCCGTGAATGGAACGAGTTTGACCGTCCTTCGCTCAAACTCGACCGTCTACAGAGTGAATGGTACAAGCGTGACAAGCAAAATAATTTTGCCTCTCGAATAACGTGTTCATTAACCTGATACGTGTGACCAATTTATTTCGCGTGTTATCGACGCGAAGCATCTAGGGAGAGTAAACGCCAACGCGTAGTCTGACACCTTTGCCGTAATAGATGAAGGAGACCCGTAGAATGGTCTGACCCAACCTTTCGTGACGGTCCCACATTAACGGCAAAGATGTCACCTACATCTTGGCACACAGATTTTGCCGCACCCGGGAGCGCCACGAAATATTTATTACTTCCTTTTTCAAACTGTTTTCATGAAAGCAGGCGGGGTGGGGGGACAGGGAATGAAGCTTAATGGCGCGTCGACAGCTAGGTCATTAGCACCAACCTCAGTCACAGCGCAGTGACCCGGGATACCACTGCACCACACATTACAGTGATGTTAAATAACCCAAAATCTAGATCTTATCGTACATCTGTACCTCCTGCGAAAATTAAAAAAAAAAAAACCCTGAAAGGAGAATAGAATCTTCGCGCAGAAATTGACGACGCTAGCTATCCTGCAAGGTCTAGCCCTTAGGATCATTGCTGGTTGCATATTTTTTTTTTCGTAAACAGTTCAGTTATGCGGGCCGGATCACATGACGAACCTTCGTTACTTAGCACCCTCTAGTGGCGATTATGTGTTAATTGACTTTATTGCATATCGGTTGTTGTTGCAGTTACGTTAGGTTACGTGACTTAAGTCGGTTTACACGGGTCTTTCCTGTACGCTGCCGGGCTGCATGGAGAACTATGTAGCGCGTTTTATTGAACTGTTTACAAAAAAAAAAAAAAAAAAAATTTAACAGCCCGGCGGCCTTTTAGCGAGGCATTTCACTATTAACACCTATCGTGGTGCTACTTCGCCAGGCCATGCAGTTTTTTTGGGGGGGGTTCAAACACACGCTGCAGTCTGCCGCGATTATGCAGCCGAGGAAGTAAGCCGTCCGTTAGAAAGTCGCATCCTTCCAAGCATCTAATAATCCTAGCTCGGTAGACGGCATCACGACACCATAGAGCGATTTTCAGCTGATTATTAGCTCTCTTTTAAGTAAGTGTAGCCTAGTCACACGCTGAGATCGCTCATTCGGCGTAGTCTCGTATCGCGCATATTCATTTCTTGTTGCAAGTCTTACGCCTTCTACAGAGAGAAGCAAATTTCATGCGACGCGATGGGTTACTGCGAGCCAACAAGGTCAAAATTGCTGTACTCTCAAGTAGTTACTGTGGCGTTTATTGCTCGATTTTGACGTCGTTGGTAAACCATCCTGCAACGCCATGCAGCCGTGAGCAGCCAGTTAGGCCACTTACAGACATTTGCAGGCATTTCCACAACGAAAACGACCAGTAAAATGACCAGAGTGGTGAACGTTTTTCGATAGGTTCATAAACAGACGAAAACTTGTGCTTACTCTTCCATTTCTCACCAATGACGAATTACAATAGAGTTCAGTGGTCTTCGTGATCTGTCCCTACAACAACACCCTAGACAACAATACTGCCAACAATACTGAGCTTGCTCCTATTTATTTGTTTATTTAAGAGCTTACAAGGCCCGAAGCCGATCGCTCTGCTTACTACTAAACTTAACCTACGCCTAAACCTATAGAAGCTCTACATATGTATCTAGAAGAGCCGGGGAAACGGGAGAGCACATAGCACACCAAGTACCATCCATCGACCACCCAACCAGGTTCCCTGCTGTCACTGTGACCGTCGTCTAGCATACAAACCGTCCCCTTGCCCTCCTACGCGAACATTGTAAACGAACTGTTCATAACATCCAACCGGAATCAAGTCCCCACACTAAAACTTCTCCAAACTTCTCCACACTAAAACTTCTCTTCTCTAGAAACATTCGGTCACCAGTGTCGAGATCCAATCTCCGATAACAAACTAAACACAATTCGGCTAGGAATAACGTGGGTGAAAGGAAACATGGGTGTGAATTTTGGAGAGAAAAAAACAGATATGATGATTTGCCTCTAACAATATTGTCAACAATACTGCGATTTCATATCCCCGTCAAAATTAATATCAAATTCACCAACCTTCTTCTTTTCATGTTAGCTAGTGTTGGTGTTAATTTTACAACTGATTCGTCTTGTGCAGATTTTTTTATTCAGATAAATTGCGCAGTCTAAGTTGCAAAGTATAAGTTGAGCCGAACGACAGAAACCACCACTCGCTTATAATTTGTGTTTTCTTGTTTCACTTATTTAAAAAAAAAAAATTCTTTACGTCTTGCTCTGTATGTGTTAGCGTTTTTGCGCAGTTATTCAATTAGGTCCCATTCTTCCATTGTCCTGCTCTCCTCATTTCGTTCTCTAGATCTTGCCTACCCATTCCACCCCCCCCCCCCCCTTGGCTAAGTAGTATCATCAGACAAACGGCATGTCCTCCAACACTGCAGTCCCCTTCGGACAGGTACTGAACGAATTAGTAAAATTACACTCAAGGTTTTGTTGACAGAGTTAACCAACCAATTCGTGCGGTTTTAATGCAAGTTAGGCCAAGAAACGGCACTAAATCAATAAACCGTACCCAGAAGTTGTTTGTGTTTTACACGGTTTAGCTGGGCAATAACAAATGACAGCGCCTTCATGCCTTAATGTACAAAAAAAATGGTCGAGTGTTGCTGTTCGAAATGTTACAAAAGGAGACGTAGAAATATTCCTAACAACCCTTTCCGCTATCAGTATATTTTATGTACTTAATTTATCATTTAGTATTTAATTATTTTCGTACCTTTACGTTATATCCTTCAACTGCTAAACGGGTACTGAGCCTTCTCGAATATGAATTATTCGTAAAGCTTCCTCCAACAGTCTTCCCACACGCGAGCTGCACGTTTCACATTCTTGAACGAACACTGTGGCGCGTGGAACTGGGTGTGTTGGTGCGCAGTGTTGACGCAAGGTTATGCTGGATTTACGGGTAGGATTAAGTTAGGTCAGAATGGCGTAGGTTAGGTTTAGACACGAGTGTATGGCTTTGCATGCCACCTAGTACTCAAAATAAATCAAATCAACTCAAGGTGAGGGTGCCAGCCATACTCGCACTGAGAACACTAGTGGACCACGCGCCGCCTACATGGCGCAACAATTATTATGGACTTTGCTCTCAGCAGAAAAATGTGACATTCCGAAGCTGACCATCAACTTGAAAAATGCGTTTCAACAATTTGCCAAAGGGGAACTTTTCACATTCTTAGAGAGGAAACTTTCACCTAGAATTACTAAAATACGCCTAAATGAAATCCGAATTAATTTCTTTTCTTCCGACACTTTTCTCACATGTTTAACCTTTTACTTCCGGTGGCGAAGAAACCGTAAGTTTTTAATTATTTAAGACCAGCCACAGCGCTCGCTCAGTTGGCGTTGTCCTGCTTCGCTCGAGGAGATATGTTCTTGACATTCGTCTGCTGACAGACGAAATGTCCCACACGTCCAAAAGCAACTTTTAAAAAGTTGTTCATTTGTTGTTCCATAACTTTTCGGCTGGTATTTATTAACGCACATCCATGTACCACGTTTTAAATCCGAATAAACGTATGAAATGTAATTTTAGTTTATCACCAGCGCTGGTACCTTTAAAATTATGCTAAGGTTAAGTTGCAGCTTATAGGATACACTACAAGTGAATATATAGGATATTTTTTAATAACGGTTTTGTCAATTGACACTACCTTTCAAATAAAAAATAGCAAAATAATAAAAAATTAGGACGAAATGGACGAAATGGACGAAATGGAAATTAAAATACCAGGAAGTCATGTATTTTATTTTTATTTTTTGTTTTGTTCTATAAAGGAGGGAGGGGGATTGAAGCTTAATAGCGCGTCGACAGCTAGAGCACTAGCACCAACCTTATTCACAGTGCAGTGGCCGAGGATGACACTACACACACATCACAAATATGTTAACCAAACCCCAAATCTAGATCTTATCGTATATCGTACATATCGTATCGTATCGTATATCGTATCGCATATCTTATATATATCGTATATACCTCCTGCAAAAATTGAAGAATCCCGGACAGGAGGACAGAATCATCGCCCAACCGCTATGTCTCGCGGAAGTTGAAAACAGCTACAAACAGCATCAAATTGGTGAAAAACAACAAGAATGTTGAGAGGCAGGCGACACAAATGAAATTTAGGAGAGATAACCCCCACCCCCACCCCTCAAAAAGAAGCAATGTGTAAGATTGGGGTGAATAATACGCAAACCGGTTAACACCACCTCGTCCCGGCGAATGTGGCGACACGCAGATGCCATTCCTGGAGAGTGCCTTTAATAGCCCGCAACTTATTGCCGTCTTCTTTGTCCCACAAGGCTTGCCAAGCAGCGTGCAATCTCAGACTTGGAAAGGCGTCCGAGGGAACAAGGAAGGCTCAGATCCCTATCGAGAGGATCAGAAAGAGCTCCTTTCGCTGCAGCATCATGGCTCGGGATCCAGCAGAAAATCGCAGTTTTCCGCTGGCCAGGTAAGCGGGTTAGCAGAGCTTGGATTCGCTGTGTCAGAGTTCCGATGGTTGTATGTCGCCAAGGACTCGAGGGCACTCATGGAATCACTAAAGATGATGAAATGCATGCCTCGAAGATCATTGATCCATCTAACAGCCAGACCGAATACCAGAATTTCGCCAAAAACACAGAATAACCCAACAGAAGGTGATGGGACATAGTCACTCCCTCACGCACACAAGCACACGCCACACTAACTTCTGACTTCGACCCATCAGTGAAAAGCGTCCGATATCCGGCGCACCGATAACACAGCCGCCGGAACTCCCGCAAATACCTTGCTAGTGGAGTGGAACTTTTTGAGATCACATCAATATAGCGACGCTAACATTGTCTATATAGTGTTGGTCTCTCATTTTTGTTTAGTGTTTTGTCAAGGCACAACGCTGTTGGCAAGTTCCGAAAATTAAAATCGAATTTTACTATGAACTTCGAGTGCATGTTTCCGGCCCAGTCATTGGGTCCTATTGGTTCTGATTTAATTAAGGATCTGCACGCTACTAGCAGTTTTCTCCCGTCCGTAAAGGGATTTCTGTCTTAGCTTACTCAGATTCCAAATGCATAGTTAAGCCTTTACCAACCATTTCCAGGAAATCGTTTCTGTGTTAGAAATGGTCGACGAATAATAACGACACACGGCTGCCTAGTAATCAGCGTTCCGCATACATACACACACAACGCAAACGAAGCCCAGCGAGTTAAATTTATTACCTGGAGGCTTCAACCAGATTATGTGATAGTTATGTAAAGCATAAATTAACACGTCGGTGAATAATTAATTTTGGCAATCTGCTTTGCTGGGATTCTCTGCTTGTTTGTAATTAAAAATAAATAACTTGTTCTACGGAAATACGGACGCGAGGTTTCTGATTCTCATGTTATATTTCACTATTTGACGTTGTCTTCATTTGGAGAAGGTAAAGCCACAAAGTTCTTTCCGATCCAATGAGTGAATTGTACTTGCATAATTTTTCAATTGCAGTTATGCAACTTTCAACACTAAGGGGCGAGGGGCAATCGTCTAACTGCATGGAAAATTGCATAAATGGAAGAACGTATACAGACAAACGGTATAACGGAAAATCGTCTAACACAAAAATCGTATAACGGAAAATCGTCTAACACGAAATTCGTATAATGAAAAATCGTCTAATGTCCCTGCCTCGATCGCGCTACCACGCTCGCTGCGGCTGTACATATGACAACAGAAACCGTAGCTATTGTCCAGTTAGACGTTTATCCATTATACGCATATCCATTATACGATATTCCGTTTCGATGATTTTCCAAATTTTTCATTTAGGCAGACATTAGACAATTATCCCATTAGACGATTTTCCAGTTAGACTTTCTTCCTACGGCCCAACACTAACGCAACAAGTAGACACCAACCACCACTAACTACCACAAGATATAATAAAAGAGTGTTAGTGTGCACAGATTTGGCAAAATCTACGATCATGGCTGCTTGGTATGGACAAAGTGGAAAGTCTTACAAAAGTCTTGAAGTAGTTGGTCTCATTAAAAAAAATTATTCTTGCATTATCGTACATTACTTCTAATTGCCGAGGATTTTTCCTCTATTTTTTTAAACAGCTGCCCTGAGCACGAGTGTTGCACTCAATCAGGACTTTTGTTTCAAATGGTTTTTCTGTATTTGTTTACTCACGTATTTTAAAATTTATTCAGGTTGAATGTTTGTATTTCCCTGTCAGTTACCACTATTGCATAATTCGTAGTCACCATGCGAACAATAAATTTCACTTCACTTCACGTTGATAATGGAACAGTCTTTCTCTTAAAAAATTAAGTTTCATTCACAATCCTGAATAAGATACAATTTGCATTGCATAATTTATTATTTGTTAGACGTTTTTAAAATATGTCCTCGCCTTTGGATGCAGTGGCTTCAGCTGGGAACGTGCTAAACCTCCAGGCCTTTTCAAAATTTTCTTTTAATTAATATAAACTTTTTAAAGTTAAGATTTCCGGTTTTCATCTATTCGAATTATTTTAAGTTTTAATTGCCGACTTCTCACTTTTAATCCCCCTTCTGAACTTAAGAATGAATCAGAATAATGAAGTCGTAATTATTCATACGTCATTGTTGGCCGGTAAATTGTAATTTAAGGAGTATTTTCAAGAGAAAAACGGATGGATGGACTGAGAGAAGAAGTAACTATATTTCTTACAGACTCAGGCAAAAAAACCAGACCTATACAATAGTATTTCTGTCTTGTAATCACACTTTTCTGTGCGTATTCCTCAGGAAGAAACAATACGTTCAATTTTTAAATAGCAGTGAAAAAATCTCATATGGAGCCCAAACACAAAATATTTGGGGGTAAGTGAAGCATGAAGATCTGACTAGACCCAGATTGTGTACGAAATTATGAAGAGTTTTTTTTTTGCTGTTGTAACTACTCAGGGAGTGGAAGATTGAATTCAAGAATATCTTAAGCCTAATTCACTCCTTACTGCGTAGCTAGTGGTCCGGGTAACATATATTTAGGCTCTAACTCAAGTTGCAGCTTGGTGTAGTCCTAGGAGAGTCAGAGAGAGCAACCTTTGGAGTTGCTTCCGCCAACACCAACAGGCTATCTGCTCTCACCTCCCCCGTATTTATACGAGAGAAGAACAATAGATCTAGCCTGATGCTTTACGTCTTGTGATCAGCTAACACGTGCGAGCCGGTTCCAACTGGTTGAGCTGTGGGGCTGGCTCGCTACCTGGCTGTTGGCATCCGGGCAAGTTCTCCTGTTGGGCAGAAATTGGCAAGCGCACAAGCAGCTTATGTAATTGCAAGGCGCACCACGAGTGTTGGCTCGTGTTGCATCCTGATATACGCAAATGGCTGGTTACACTGTCCGTCACCGTTTTTGGTAATTTCGTCCTACCACTCTTTTTCCAAGTGGGGCATTTTTCTTAATAACAATTTTCATTGCAGGGGAGGGAGGGTCACGTCTCCCCACCCCCCCTCCCAACTCTTATGAATTCTTCCCTGTCGCACGACTGTTAGATGATTCAATATTTGGAATTTCATTCCAATTCAGTTGTGCTAAAGCGTGAATACTTCAAATACCAATAAAGTGTTACGAGTAGCATCGCTGGAGATGCTACGGAAATGTTCTGACTGATTTAATAACAAACAAACAAAAAAAAAGAATTTTATCGTAGATTTCAGAAGTATTTCAGCAGCCATTTCTTATTTCTTTCCAATCGCTACTTCAGGGTACTTTCTGAAAGTAGGCATTATCCTCTTTGGATTTTATGTGGTGGCTGTGTCTGTGTGGTCGATTTGCTGTTTACTATTCTATTGTCATTTCATTTTCACTTTTTTTTCATCTAAAACTTACTGTAGTCTTGTAAAAATCCTATTTTAATACTTTTCTGTGAGTCATTTTGACGAATTTTATCGTATATTTGCAATCGTTGTGTAATGATAATAAAGAATGTCATCAGCAGAAGCGTAAGTGCCGAATTCCAATTTATTTCTGTGTTATCATTTATGTATGTAATGAATAAGACAGGGCCAAGTATCGATCCTTGTCGTACACCCTAAGCAACATCCTTCCAATCATTAGTTTCATTTCCTATTTTCACGCAGCATTTACGACCGGCGTCGTAATAATAATAATAGGCTAGTAATAATAACAACACTTTAACCACCACGCCTGGTGATTTGGAATAGCCATAGCAAAATTTAGCACCACCGGCAGTCCACAATTAAATAATTAATTGAAAGCATTCCAATAAGACTTTCTACACACTACTTAATGTACGCACTAATTAGATCCCTTAAGGAAGCGTCCAAATCAGTACGTTTTTAAGGTACTTGAACTTCCCCACAGTCTATCCTAAAACAGCTTCTTCCGCAAGTGAGGTCCATGCTTACAGCACACACAAAAAAACCCGTTGTTATGGCACTCCAGTCGGGCCTATGGAACATCCATCTTGAAGGAATGTCCTCCGGTTCAGGCATCTAAAATAAGTCTAAAAAGAAAGGCAGATTCACCGACAGAAAACCCTGCAGAATCCTAAAAGTGAGGGAGAGCTCAGCCATTAAACAACTTAGCTCACTATAATCCATGCCAAGCCACCCGAGATGGATGGATTCAAGACGATCAATGTCCTCCAAAGGATAAGACGACTATCGGAAAACTTACTTTAAAAGTCGATATACTGGTATTGTAACACGCTATACACGTATAGCAGGACGCACTCGCAGCTAGCACTGCGCGGCGCACCTTGCAGTTATATGCGCTGCAGGTGTACCCTCCCAATAATGACTAAACCTGGTATTGCATGAGAGGGCGCCACTGTAGCCAGGTTGCAGGACGGCTCCTACTGAGAACCGGTTGGAACCGCTCTGCACTTGTTAGCCAGTCACGTGATGTAATGCCTCAGGCGAGATCCTATTGTTCTGGCAGCTATATAAGAAGCCCAGATCGACCGAATCGAGTTCGTAAGTGGGAGGCAACCTGCAAGTTGACTCTCTGATGCTAAACGTAGGGTCGGTTCATGTGATACTATGTGTGTGTGTGTTGTCCCGTAGCTACGCAGTACGACTGAATAAAAATGGAGCTTCCCTTGAAACTTATCGTCCACTCCCATAGAACCTCACAGTATCACCACCACAATATTAAGCTACTCCAGATGGAGAAGGAATTTAGTAAGCCATTTTCATTTTCTTCCCCTCATTATCTAGCTGGATTGCTTCAGAAACTATATGGTCTAAAGCTTATGTGCTGGTACCTTGGACGAACTACTGAAAGGGCGATTTTCGTACGCCAATCTGTAATATTGCTACTGTGCCGACCTTCTGCAGCTGCAATCGCATCGCCATTCATGCGGCCGCGTCATTAACACGAGTGACGAGAGTTAAACGGGAAACCCGACATGGTACTTGTAAGTCTAAACACGGAACGGAGGACGAGGCGACACTTGAAATCAAACATGGCTGCATCGTTGCCATGGTAGCCATGCTAATAGCGACAATACCTTCGGAAATTGATGAAATACTCATGCATGGGCAACATCTGGAGTTGATGGGAACATTTTTTGTGTTCGATTCAAAAACCGTATTCAGTTCATTACAATATAATTATGTAAATCATGCAGGCTTATATTAGCTCTCTTCTCGAAACACTAAACCATGTGTTATGCTTAGCTCCACTCATCTCCACAGGCCGTTTTGAAATTAAATGTTGGATTAAGAAAATAACATTAGTGCAGCCAGTTCTCATCAACCTTAAAATTATTTTAATGTCCTAATCTGACTTATGATATGTTTTTAAGCAATTAATTTAGCATTCATTTCGTTATCATTTTGTTTTAGTAATGCTAATTACTTACTAAAACAAAATGATAATGATAAGAATACTAAATTAATCGCTTAAAAACATAATATCATAAGTAATAATGCTTATATACTTGACGTAATGTTAAATACTTGACAACAACACCGTCTGGTGGAAAATCGTTGAAAAAAGATACTAGATAAATATTTTAGTCAAACCGAGCCAGTTGGTGGCGCTGTCTCCAGTAACAGTTTCTGGCTGACGCACTTTCCATGGTGGGTATGCTAAGTAGAATGTCCAGTTAGTAGTTCGTCTAAGCTGGTAACCACCACATCGTTTACTCTAGAGTCTGTTCGAGATTTCGTTTGCAGGAAAGTGACTGTTTGGCGTGACGTTTCCTTCCACTCCGAGTGCAAAAACATGTAAATATTCCACTCGTAGACTCTACAGTAAATGTATAGAGTCTACAAGTGTGATGTACAAATGTTTTTGCACTCGTAGTGCAAGGAAACGTGACGTCATACAGTCATTTTCCTGCAAAGATAATGTGGAACAGATTATAATTCAGGAAGTAATTTTGAGGATTTGTAGCATTCCATTCTACTTAAAAATCTAGCTTGGTTCCGTCAAAAATTGGGCATTAATCCTATTAGCGTTTTACTTCGTAGGAAATCTAACCCTAAAGGTTGAGCTTTTCTTATTACCATGTCGTTTACTCTAACTCAAGACGAACGCAATAAAGGAATTTAGTAATCCATTATCATTTTCTTAGACTCAAAACTAGCTGGGGGTATTCTTCAAGAAGGATGCCTAAATTGTAATGGGTTTTTACTTCACAGGAAAGCTTACTTTAAATCTCGATCTGCTGGTATCACCACATCATTGCATGCTATAAAAAAAAACAGAGCCAGAGAGGAAAAACGGGCAAAAAATACAGAAAGAATGGTTTTGTGCGGGTGTAATGGAAAACAGTGACTCACTTGTTGCCGTTTTGTTGCGAAGGCTTTCTGATTTACAACAGCGTTGCTTTGAACCAACGGATATGAGATAGGGGAGACGCAAGACCCCTGGTGGTAGCGTTTCTTTGGCGAACCGCCAGCCAACAGACCGTTTTCGTAGTTCATAAACGTTGTGGCAGGATGGGGGAGAGGGGAATGGTTTTCGGCACACTATAGCGGTTATACCTAAGCTGCTGTGTTGGTACACACTCGAAAATGATTGTGGAGGACGTACAAGCCAGGCTGGAGTGGGGAAGGAGCTTATTTTCTGCTAACAAATTAACAGCGAGTCTTTAGCGACTGGTGGAAGCAGGGTCTGGAAGTTCTGTGCCTTCTCAACGGCACCGTTCTTTGCAGATGCAATCTGCCTGTTTTGGTAATTGGAACCAGAAGGGTAGAAAAGAGTTTATTTAGCAGAGGAGTGTTCCAGCACAGGACAGGAGTTAAAACGAAAATTGGTTAACTTTTGCACAACAAAATTCGTCTGCTCACCGGGATTTTTATTAAAGCCGCTAAAAATTAATTAAGTGGTTCTCGGGAGCACACGTATGGGTTTTTTCTTAACCTTTTGAAACGTTTTTTATGACATTGTCTAAAAAAAATTCTGATCACGCATCAACATTTTCACCAAACTGCTATTATTTACATGATCGAATCGACACGAATCTAAGGGTCGTTCAGAGTCATGTCACAACTAAAAACGTAGATCTAAAGAATGACTTTTATGAAATATGCAACTGTTGCACGCCGATCCCGGCATTAAAACATAGATGTTGTACTTCACAACAAAATACAAGCTACTAGTTGTTCCCCGGCGTAACATACGCCGGTCTAGCTGTTTCCCGCTGCTTCAACTCGGCTCTAATAGTCAGCATTATTGAAGCAATAGTGATTGTTTCTAATTGTTAGGGCGCACATCCGTTCTCATTGTTGGCCGCTCGCCCTTTTGCTTTGCTACCGTGGGAAGAAAGAACCCGCTCGCCCTCTTGCTGATGATTGAAGCTTTGTTTCATCCTGATCCCTAAGAATCCTTTTAGCTCTTCTCCTGAGCTCGGTCTGCTCCTAAGCGAAATAAATACATAGATTGCTTAGTTTTGTTTGGTAACAAAAAAAAAAAAAAAAAGCCATCGCCCGCATCTGAAAAATCACGAATAAAATGTAAAATAAAAACAACGCCCGCTCGCGTTAATTTTTCCAGCACCTCTCCCGATGACCACTTAATTAATTTTTAGCGGTCTAAATCTTACATTTCATGTGAATTAGAGCTAACTCACCGAACAGGTCGTTGCGATAAGTTTCCCGATTCCACAATGTGACGTCAGAGCTACAACTCTGGACTCATCTACAGTTCAAGTAGATTTTCCTGTTAAGGCTATAAGAAACCACGCTATAAAGATGACGGATATCTGGGGAGTAGCAACGAAAAACATTGACCCTCACTACGTAGAGCTTCAACTTAAGTTTACCTTCGTTGCTGAAACTGGGAAGGCGGGCTGCCGGCCATGTTAGCTATCCATGCTACAACCAGTCGTCAACATTAACGTTGACATGGCAAGGTGCCTTTTATATGTATTTCAGACGCTTAATCACTTTGCCTTTCATTTTTTTTTTACTATTCTGTTTTAAATCACTGTTACTTAATATTAACAGGGTACCCACCAAACTGGAGAACCTGGAAATGCTGGAAAACTCAGGAAAATTTCAACTACGTTTGAGACTCAGGGAACACTCAGGGAATTCTCCGATTTTTCACCCAAAAAAAACCTAAACTCGGAGAAAAAACAAAGCCACAATAGGCTTAGTCCTTAGTGCATTAAACATATTCTTTTAACACATTGTGGTAAAGTAAAATGTATCCTTGTACTTCTGTGTAAACATTTAAAGAGACTATAAAGAGGACTGGTCTGGCGCTCCTCGAATCAAGAAGAATGAGGTATGATCTTATCTTAACATGTAAAATCTTACACGGCCTCATTCAAGTGGACCTTCCATTATTCGACAAGGTTCCAAATCTCCATGTTACACGCGGGCACCCGTGGAAACTGGCTGTGCAGAGTTCACGCCTGGACTGTAGGAAAAACTGTTTCTCGGTTCGGGTTGTCTCAATTTGGAATGCCCTTACTTCTGCAATGATGTGCATGGAAACTGAGTCTGGTTTCCGTCGAGAGCTTTTAACTGAGTCGCTTACGAAATTCGTAATAAGGTCAACTTAACCATTGACACTTTGGACACGTCTGTTTTTCCCTTTTTGTAGCTTTGGTGCGGTGTCAGCGGCTCACGCCCCTTTCGTCTACCATCCATGTTCAGTGTGGAAAAGTGTTTTTTTATTATTATTACATCTAAAGGTTCATTAAATTGGGCTACTTTTTTGCACTAAGTGAGCCGTAAAAACAAGTAAAACTGGTAAAATGTGTGGAAAAATTTCCTTCCTGAAATTTTGGCAAATAACCTGGAAATTAATCTCAATTACTATGGAAAATCTGGAAAACTCTGGGAAATTATTTCAGCGTTTTGGTGTTTTGGTGGTCAAACTGTCGTATGTTTTTCAATATTTTTACCTGTAGTTGTAAAACCTGCTTCGCCAGTTATCTACACGCGAAAATACTATTTATTGTCCAATTTTACCCCCTGAGGTCGCGGGAATTACCAGGGGCCTGCCTACAGTAAAGGCGAACCTGCGCTATGACCAACTTTCTTAGTATTTTCAGTATTCAATACTAAAATTACGCAATAACGGTATGTTAGGAAGATCTCCCTAGGAATCTTCTCCAACTCTAACTCTTTGCACGATATGATACACAGAGTTAAGCGTTGGAGGCGATGCCAAAATCGGCGATAAGTATACTTTACAAAACCTATGACATTGTGTTTTTCATTATCAGACAAATGAAAGTAAAGAGCTGCATGACTAAATCCAATGGAACTTACGAACAGTCCACCAATCTTAGTTCAAGGTGCAGATAAAGATCTGCAAAGAACAAGATATACACTTTACGTACTGTGCAAATCTACGCACTGTAATGGGTACATTGTTGTTCTCCACCCTTTGCTAAATGTTGTTGCTTTAAGAGCTGCAAAATCCAAACGTGTACTTCTTTAACGAAAGTGCAGCAAAGCAATGCTGCAATCTGCAGGAAAATATTCACTCAACTGTCGAGCTACCGCTACGAAAGACGACAGCGTATTATAGCAGGCTAAATCGGGTTTTGAACAAAGCGTTCAGTTACGACTTTTAAGAGTGGGATTCGTCAGTGTGGGTGCAATTGCATCATTCAGTCACGTGAATACAAAGAAGAACACGTAACGTCGACAATTTCGTTAAGTGGTCCAAATTTACACTACACGTCCATACCAGGTGCAACTTCAAAGTTCATATACCCACTAACTTCCGTAATAGGGTACTGTTGACCCGCCGCAGTGTCCCAACCGCTCTCGAAATCACATTAATAAAGGAAAGCTCATTCGCGTCGCGGAATCCAAGATGGCCGAAGCAGGATAAGCCAAAGAAGACAGCCGGAAGTCAGCACCACCAACGAGACCAGAACTTCACCGTCACAGCTGTAAAGCATCACCGTCAGTCTTCTTCCAACCGAAGCACTTCCGTAATTGGCTGCTTTACCCCCTCTTCCTCCCTCCTCCCCCCCCCCCCCCCCCCCAACACCCTGCAACCATCCTCATTCTTTCGTCCTTTCGTTCGTTTCGCACGCACCAGAACATAACGAGAAGAGATGCGAAGTCTGTGCTCGGGATTTAATATTGTGACATTGGTGCTAATTAAAACAGCGTCTGCGGGCGAAAGAGTCTTTGCGTCTTACCCCCTTTCCCTGGAGCGCCCCTCCCTTTCTCCATCCCTTCCATTGCCTTCCTCTCTAGCAAAAGTCAACCGTTCTTTCATTCGTTGCATATGGAACAACGGTCCATGCCAATTTCTTGGTCTCCTCGACAATTCTTCACGAATTTACAGTCAAGGCCGCAAACGTCGAGAAATCGCGTATGCTGACATTCTTACAATTCATTAAGGATACAAATGAAAGAGACTAATCACTCTTTTTTTCTCTCTCTTGGCAAAGAAAGGTGGATAGAACGAATGGGAGATAGACGTACGTCGAATGTGGCATCTAATAAGCATTTAGTTTCTTTTTTAAAGTCTTTAACCTCTTCTACGGTAAAATGTAGCTGGCTGAGGTCCTTCAGGAATTTGATCGAATCGGCAGAACATCGTAAAACTTCGTAAAAAAAAACGTAATCGGACTTATAAAACATTAAAATGACGCCTCATCGATTTTATCGACCAACTAACAATAAAAAGCATTTTTATGACTTTTTTGGTCGAGTTTGTTTTTTGGGTTTTTATCAATAACGTCAACAGCTGGCTGGTAATTTTTTTTCTTAGAGTTGGTTGGAGGAGAAATGAAAATCTTTTTAAATCTCCAAACTTTATGGCTGATTGGAACAAGAGCAGGAACAAGACAAAGGTCGGTTGTATTTCTGACAGAGTTTACATTCACAACGTTTCCACGACCACTTCGAAGCGCTTCAGAGGGATACACATCGCGTCCGTGTCGCCTCCGCGGGTCTTGTCAACACCCGTTCTTGGCGCTTTCTGCCATCTGGCATTACACATTCAAAGCGCTGCATGGAGGTGGATTAGCAGTCCAAAGCGCATCGTCCTTATTCACGTAAACACTCGCGATCGCATTGAGACGTTGGAGAACGCCTGGTAAAGATGGCGGACACAGTTACGGCGCACACGTAGTTTGTGCTGATGCCACTCGAATTTTAGCCAAATAAACTGAAAATAAGTGTACGTGTACAACATGACTAGGAGGACCACTAAGGCTTGTATACGTTTGGTTACTTGGGTCTAAGCTGCCCTAGTTTACTGCATGCAGGGCGTAGAGCGGCATGGAACGTGCTCACTCTTTGCCAAAGGGAGGGCAGGCTGGAAGGATTTTCTGATCGTACTGGCCGAATCGTCTTCAATAGCGGAATGGTCTGTATAGCGGTCTTGCGTCTTGTAAACAGGTACCGTTTTTTGATGCGGATTTCAAAGCGATTGGTTAAATTGCAAACGTAGTGAAAATGAGTTCCACGTTAGACATAGTTATTTTCCTAAGATGGGTACAACTTGGTGAGCTTCGAAAAGGGCAACCAACATCCTCACGCCCCTCTTCAGGTTTTCCAACTCCTCCCTTCCCCGATCGACTCTTAATTTAAAGTCTTACCTACTTTATTTCGAAACCCACTTCGCAAAATATACGCATGGTTAAGCTGAGGTGGTGGGTCCATGAAATAAAAGAATTTTTATCAATCTACAACGAATTTGTTCAACCACCAATCTCCGTCTCATTAGTGCTCACCTTGTTCGTAGTAGTCTTTTTACTTTAAGGTTTAGCGATGAAGAAGTTACAGACGTTGCACCTACTAAAAAGAAGGTTCGCTTTGAAGTTTGTTTAGCTATTAATAAGCCGGGTTATGCTTGCTCTTCTTTGCCCACAATGCTTCAGTCAAATTGAAGTTGGTATTCGTTTACTAATTTGATTTTTACTTCAAAGACGACTATAGGCTACAAACAAACTCTTTATCAAAACTCTTTCTTTTAAAAATACAAGTTATCAGAAATATCGGGTATTGGTTTGCCTGCATGAGCGTAGCCCCAATACAAAGAGCTGTAAAATATGAAAATTTATTATGCGAACGAATCCTGACTGGTTGTGTTTACGTATTCCCAAACACAAACGTGAATTAAAACGTTGAAAATATGGGAATAGTACCAGGAATGCTGCCGGTGTGAAAAATGTGAAATATGTGAAAATTCGATAATGGTAAAAATAAATATGAAAATTGTGATAAAATGTGAAAAATGCAAGAGGTGGTGTGAAAAAAAAAGGCACAAACTTGAGTAAAAACAGATGGGAACAGTAAATGCTAGTCTCCAAAGTGCTCAAAAAAATGATTATAAAGAAATACGGTAATATAAAATTCTGTTATGAATTTGCGAACCTTGAATGATCTGAGTTTAGAAGTTGTGTTTTAAATCCTGTTATAACTTATGTTACTAATAAATAATTAATAAGTATAAGAGCTGTAAAATTAAGTGAGTACAACATTAGTTTTATTTAAAAAAAATTTTAAAGGCATCCTGATATAGCGAAAAAAATAAATACAATGACATTATAGACAAATTTTAAAAAATTACATTTTCTGCTCAAGAATTATTTTGAAACAGCGGTGTAATATATCGTACGTAAAAAAAAAAATGATGATACAAAAAATGAAAAGTAGATTTACGAAAAAAAAAGAGACAGGTCTGTGAAAAATGTGGGAAAAAAATGAAAAGAAGGTTTGCAAAAAGCGTGAAAAAATGAATACTAGGAATGTGAAAAAATGTGAAGAAAGTGGGTACCTCCGGCAGCACCCCGGAGTACGTTAAAGAGAAATAATATGACAGTTAGCATGTAAATTAAAAAAAAAATGCAAGGATAGACAGTTAAAATATTTTTTTTTACGGGAGAAGATACCCTCTTCTCATCTCGTCACATGCAAGTAAAAACATGCCAAATAATTTTTCGCACGGTTACATCCCTAATTTTTACAATGTTAACATGCCAATCGTGTTCACCGGTAGGTAACTAATCCACATTGTTGTTGCACACTGGTCAAGTCATAAAAAAATGTCCGCCCACAGTTTAATATTTCCCCGCGCAAGCGATTAAGTTTCCATGTTGGGCAGTTGGTTATGACTTAAATTATAACGAATTTTCTGTTTTAAATCCCGGAGGTTTACGGATCTGGTCGAACCCCTGGAAAAGGGGATCTTGGCAAAGTCCCCGCCAGGACTGACGGCCAGGGTAGCGTGAGAGGCTATCATGCTCCTTCAGTGGCTATGGGAAACTATTCTGGCTAATTCTTGACAATATTTCGGCTCCTACGATGATCGGAGGTTACCCGGTTCAAATCACCGAGTTGGCTCCTCCCTTTACCAGACAATTTTTCTTCTCAAAAAAATGTCAGGGTATGTTTAAAAATTACTAGACTTTGCTTGTATGGCAAAAATTGCTTCGGTTGACGTAAGGCTCAAAGAAATTAATTTAAAAATAAAATAAAAAAAAGGATACAACTTGCGCTTATTCACAGTTGCCGTCGGGTATTGGCGCCGTGCAATCCAATTTGGGAAATCTTTAGCTCCTAGAGCAGTTTTGTATACTTATTTTCCCCTTACGATAAAAATTCTTTTTGTTTGAGCCATATGACAAAAGACCTGGAGTTTATGTCAGGAAATGTAAACGATGTGTTTTGTGCCGTCAACGTTCTCAGTTTTTTCGTCCTCTTTCCCCACGACACGAATAAATTTTTCAACACAGGAAGCTTTTCAGGAATATTCTCACCTGAATCTACCAATTGTACTTCAACAAGATGTTTATTTTTGCTAAAAAAAGAAAAAAAAACTACTTAAAATTTTTAGCGGTCGAACGTCAAGAGTAAATGTCAAAATTTGTTAAAATTTCCTCAAGGAATCGAAAAAAAAAATAGCGCGTTATAGATATTCCCTAAAAAAAACTGAAATAGCTATAAAATACACGCTGAAAATATTTAAAGCTGAAACCTTGATA
>JAHWFP010094136.1:0-28419 GCA_023313725.1 Lithobius niger | reverse complement strand
GTGCATTTCTCCCTACCACTCCAGACGTACGTCCAGAGGAGAGTGTACACGTAGGACAGTATCACGGATTCGATCTCGCATCCTCTGGGCTCGACTGTGTATTCATAGCTTCACACGGATTCCAAGCTGCAGAGTGAAGGCCGGTTTACGCAACGACAATTTCCTCGCTCACTAGTTTTTACTTGGTTAACACCAAATCTGCTGGGTGCTTCCCGTCTTCACCAGAGTATGCGGCTTTCGAACTGTATATATGCATTGTAACCATGGCAATATCGCGGGCGCTGGTCTTCTCCTGTCGTGCAACATGACAGCGTCGATTCATGAAAACAAGAAAATAATTTTTACTGCAGTTTACAAGACGACGGACTTATTTGTGAATGCCGGCATTCGATGGTTTGTTTTCGATTCGATAATCCCGAAATGGGTGCCATGTTGGATTCTGAATTCCCGCTACAAGCAACTATTTATTCTGTCGTCGTCTGATCGCTGCTAAAGAACCAGTTCTTTGAGCGAGAATAGCAAATTTCGGAAATAGCGTAAAATTACAACAATGTCGTAGCAATCTATATATATAATACATTAGGTTGGGCAGCAAGCAAATTCATCATTATTATGCACTACAATGAAAGAGGGTGTATAATGAATGAGGGCGAGCGACCGACAATGTCAAACAAACAGATGTGGCCTATAACAATCGACATATTGCGTTAATAAAGCTAGCCGACTTGGAAGAGTTTCAAAGTTGGTTGAGTAACAATCACTGCATGCACAACCGTTGTTGGGTTTGTTGGGCTTGGTATCAGAACAGAGAAACGTCCTCCATTGAAAATAAACATTTACTTCCATAACACAAATCAGCAGGGGTTCAAAGGGAGGGGGAGCAGAGATGGGGATATTCAGACCACACAATAGGGGAAACCGGGGCCCACTACAGTATTTCGCTCAGGTATGCGGGAACCAGCCGGCGTATGTTACGCCAGGGATACAGCTAGTGTTTAAAATTACTGTTGCATTTGTTCTTTATGCGTGCTGTTATTTATGATAAATTTAATTTTTATCTATTGCCGCATTCATTTAGTAGAAACGGGAAACTAATCGTAAATAAATAACGGTTGACTAGCAAATAGCGTTCCACGAGGAGACGGTCTCGTAGCACAAACGCGCCCAAAGAATAATACTTCCTCATGCCTGAAATCCCTGGTGGCAGTGTTAGCGGCTATAATTTGTTCCACATTATGTTTTCAGAAAACTGACTGTATGACGCCACGTTTTCATCCACCATGAGTGCAAAAAAAATCCGTAAACATCCCATTCGTAAACTCTAACAGCAACTTTGTTGAGTTCTACAAGTGTGATATCATCCACATGTTTTTGCACTCTTAGTGCAAGGAAACGAGTCGTCGTCCAGTCAGTTTTCTGAAAACGCAATGTGGAACAAACTATAGGTGTTGTATAGACAAACCGAAGGTTCAGTTGACCTTGTCACCACCTTTAACACATTTGCGTAGCAAATAAGATGGCACTGAAAATCACAATGATATTTTACCGTGTCTCGCATCAAACAGCATTGATCTTTAATTTCATTGACATTTCTACCACCACCGCAACGAACATCGCAGGTCTTCAAATCTTTATGGCCATCAGAAGCAATCATTAGAAAGTTGGTGAATTTCAGCTTTAATCGTTCATCCATTCCCTTTTGTGTGCCGGTGTCAGGAAAACCGTATCACACAATTGCATCGCACGTTTGGAACCGTTTGCAAGTTGGGGAGTGTGCGACATACTTATTTATTTACGGGGTTTTCTAGCTGCCATGGCAATTGTCATCCAACATTAAGCCTAATCTCCCCAGCTAAACCCTGACGGTAAGAAGTTGCCTAGCAACAAACTTTATTAAAGCGAAACTTAGAATTTGGATTGCTACACGTGCCGCTGTTACTTATGGGTTTGGGACTTAGGGACTTAAGGACTTATTAATGACCTCAAACCATATGTCCACTTCATGATGATTCTCAAAACTGTCGGAAGGCGGGCTGCTATAACTAGAAGCTGTTTCGTTTCTCAGAATGCCCCGAAACTGGTTTGGGCTTGAAAGGTGTTCTTCCGATTTGTAGGAATACGTCAGTCCCGTCTGGTCTCCGTACTTTCCTGGAGACATCGACCTTACTGAATCAGTAGAAATCCACTTTACAAAATACCTATACCTATCCTACCCTGATCGTTTAAAACAGTTACAGCTTGACTCCTTGGAGCTTCGTCGTTTAAGGGCGGATTTGCATCTCACTTTTTCCATGTGGTTGCTTGCACATGGCTTTATTTTTCTGGGGACCTTTTTTTTTTTGTTTGTCATTCATTTTTTTATCATTTTTTGCCCCTTTCTTGGGCTTCCCAGCTTTCTTTTTGCTCTTTTTAGGGCTCAATATGCCCTTTCTCCAACCAGCATTATTCAGTGCAGAAAAGCAAATATGGCATGTTTTTCTTCAAAAAGGGCATTTTTTTCCAAAAAGGACAGGGACAATGGTCCCCCCCCCTCCCTCCTCCCTCCCGTGCACACCACTGCACAGAACGTTTGTTTTACCATTAAGGGCAACAACTATACTAGAGGACATCCTTTTAAGCTTGAGTCAACCTGGGCAGTTGTCCCTGTCTGGAAGAGCTTCCCTGTTGACGATGTTTGGCCGCCATTCCTGCAGTTCTTCAATATCACCGTCACTTGGTGGACTTGTCCACTCTAATAAGACTGAAACGAATTCCACCATCTTTTTACTGTATACATTAGGGATAAAAAGAGAAAATTTGTTTTCTCCCTTACATTTTTTGTAGTCATTTTCGCTGTATTGGGGTTGGTGTTAGTTGCCAACTCGGCTCCTCCAATTTCCCATTGCTAAAGGCAATCAATCTAATTATTATTATTGCATATTATTATTTTTGTTTTTAAGCAGACTTTCCAAAAATGCGGTGCAGAACAGAAATGGACACAGAAAGCAATGAGCCTGGAATCGTAAAGTGCCTCAGAATAATGAAATTGACGCTTGAACTTCCTTATTATCAAGATTCATGATAAATATGATTCGTCGCATCACGTTCATGATTCATGAACTGATAAGACGTTGCGACGTCATGAACAGATGCCACGAATCATGTTTAACTAAACGACGTCATAGATGAAAGAAGGTTGCTTGGTCGACAGCCGTTACTATGACAACGGTATTTTCACCATCGCTTTGTAGTTCGCAAGCTTCTATCTATTCTAGCGGAATTCCAAACATTAGACCTTCCTGGTGGCTCGTCTAATATAGATCACACGTCTGGAATCAACTAACGCCGCGTGATTCCATGGTGATGCGTCTCGTAACTGTGTTCTTCACAAGATTACGGAAGCGCTGGAAAAATGAAGAAAATATAAAATGGAGTATTAAAAAAAGGCAATTTCGGGCCAACATGTAGCGAGCATAATCGCCTTTAATAAGATCACGCGGGGAAATTTAAAGTCGCCTTGTTAATATCGCGCTTTAAAAAATCAATAGGGCAATGAATGATGTTGCCGTCGAGGCTGAATCTACCTGATTTAAAATGCGGTACGTAACTCGCGCTTTTGTTAACACGTGTTTACAGGATTTCCATAATGTATGACACCGTGAAAGGAAGAACGATCCTGCGATACAAACGGAACAGGAAATGTGAACATTCCTGGAATGCAATATGTAAGGGGATTTCAGGAAAAATGGGCAAATAAGACAATTTAAGGGAAAATGGGGGACTTGCTTTCTAAAAATTGAGGTTTCAATGAGAGGACGAGGAAGTTTTAGTGTTTTGGTTTGTTAAGATTAATTTCATGTCGCCCTAAGGCATCTGAATCAAACGAATGCTTGCATAAATGAACCGGGTCCATTCTGAACCTGACTAGACTTATTTAATAAATAATAACAAAACAATAATAAAATTGATTGAACCCCTAGGAATGGGTAATGATTTGGAAGGGGCGCAAGTCCACTAAGACGAATCCTGGTAAAGTTAAGGGTTGGATACTAGAAGCCTGAGCAAGTGTAATGGGATTACGTCAATTGTGTGGAGACGTGTTAAATTTAAGTTTAAGTTTAAGTTAAGTTTTAGTTAAGTTTAAGTTAAGTTTTAGTTAAGTTTTAGTTAGGTTTTGTTAAGTTTTAGTTAAGTTTCAGTTAAGGTTTAGTTAAGTTTAGTTAAGTTTAGTTAAGTTAAGTTAAGTTAAGACGCAAAGGCATAATGCCAGTAATGCCCAGGAGAAGATTACGAAAATAAATTATCAAATTGAGCCTTCCATGCATTGACACAAGGTGTATTGGCGATATGAGATGCAAGGCGTGCCATCCGGAGACAACTCTTTGCGAAAAAACTCCCTTCCTCGAGTTTGAATTGAAAGATCCATGCTGAAGTTTGAGATTATGCCCCCGGGTGGTAAGAGAAAGAGAAGAAGTGAAGAAGGTGTTAGGATAGAGGCCCTCACAACCATTCAAGCCATTTTAGAAATCGGCTGCTGAATTTAGACTTCGTCGGAAGATGGCGGCATTGTTACTCGAAATGACTTCCTCTGAAGGGGAATTACATGCTGGGATCACACAACATTCGGTTTTTGCGAACGGGAGTGGCAATTTCATGGAACGTCCTCGAGTAGAGAGTAGGTTACAATAATCAATTAGGGGAAGGATAACTTTTTCGAAACCGCGTAGAATTCGAAAAGTAAGGATCAAGTCTGATTTCAATCTGTGCAATTCAAGGGAGTCAAGACCTAGTTTGGTCAGACGTTTGTTGTGTGGTACATCGTTAAACCCAGGGAGACATTTTGTGAAGCGACGTTGAACAACTCAAGCAAGTCGATATCTTTAAGTAATGGTGGTGACCACACTGGGCTCGCATATTCTCGAGTAAGAGGAGAACGAAGACCTTAAATGCCCAGACTTTTGTTTTAATGTTACCAGATGTAAAGCATCTGTTTACAATAGCGAGACGTCTGAAGGCAGATGTGGCTATTTTTCCACAATGTAAGGAAGACTTGAGGCTTGAGGTGAACCAGACTCCAAGGTCCCAGATTTCGCGTACGTTGGGTAGTTAGTAACTGATTTGTTAAAGAGTAGGAAAAAGCTGGGTTTGTTTTGCCAATATGAAAAGTCTGGCATTTAGGTTAGGAAATGTAGTTGCCCAGTTTTGTATGCGGCAAATCGTGGTTAAAGTTGCAGAAGTATCGTTTTGTTCACTCATTTCAGATCCAATTTTTAAGTCGTGGGTAAAATTACATCCATTCCATTTACAAGTTGTGGGTCGCATTTAAGGTCGTTTAAGAAAATGATGAATAGTAAGGGACCAATCACGGATCCTGTGGTACGCCGCTAATGGTCGTTGCAGGAGGGGACAGCGAATTTGCACTGAGTACTCTTTGAGTTCTGTTTGAGATGAATACAGCAACCCACTGTGTGAGTTCTCCCCCGAAACCAATGGTTTTGAGCTTGAACAACAATTTGCGGTGGACTACTGACTCGAAGGAGGAGAAATAAGAATACCATGCTCCTTCAGCAGCTATGGGATCTAAGCCGGCATGTTCTGGGCATTATCTCTGCCCCCTGCGATGATCAGAGGTTTGCCAGTTCGTATCCCCTGCAGTAACGAGGTAATTTTCCAATTTCTGAAGGTTGTGGATTCAATTGCCCACTCAGACAGTCTGACATGAAAGTCCAAAAGGCAACGTAAATAGGTTTTCATCCGTATTTATTCAATTTTACGTACTTAATCCACAACACGACTAGGCCATACAATCGATGTGGAAAGTTTGAAATGACTATAGGATATTGAGATAAAAAGTTATGGTCATGACAGACGGACAATGCCAGCTCAGACGATAAGTTCCTTTGCTATGTGTACAATGTTTCTGCATCTGTGATGAAGGTGGATAGTTCATGATGTTGCACTGCAATAGCGTGTACAGACCTCCGAGAGGGCGGGGGCAAGTTGTTTTCTGGGTACCTTTTTTTTTTTCTTGCTCACTCTCTTTTTTCCCCTTTTTTTAACGTTTTCTCGGCTTGTCACTGTTTTTTACCCTTATCTGCCCCTTCCTTGGCTTCTTTTTCATCCTTATTAGGCTCTAGACCCTTCTCTGGCTGCAGCACCAGTATCTATCGAATAAAAAAAGCCAAATAGGGCTAATTTGTTTTTACAAAAAGGGCATTTTTTTCAGAAAAGGGTAGGGGCAATGCCCCCCCGCCCTCCTCCCTGTACACGGCACTGTTGTAGTGTCGATATTTGGACACATTCCCTTGTGAACAAGTCGCTGCAATATAGCGAAAGATGTTAGAGTAAAACACAACAGCACAACTGTAAGTGACAGCGATAAACTAAAAATAACAGATTCAGTAAGACTTTATTACGGACTTATGCTTCATTGTAGTATGCTATGATCGGGATTCGAAACCAAGAAGGCTAAATCTCTGCACAGACATCGCCGTCATCGGAACAGGACGGAAAGCCAATCGGCTCGGAAGGGTTAAATAAATGCAGATGCAAGCCTATTTGTCCAAAAGGCAACGTAAATAGCTGTGCATCTGTACTTATCTAATCATCTGAGGCATCTCGAAGACCATAATAAAGATTTCCATTACGGTGAATAATTAAAATTACTGCCATTAATGGATAAACACAAAATTCAGTTATTCTATCAGTTATTCTGGAGTGAGGCTTGTTAGAGTTGACGTTATTGTTCTGTAGACATTGTATGTACGCATCAGCGAGCGTGCAAGTTACTAAACGTGCAATAAATGTTACAAAATTGTCCCCATCATCTGCGAGGACCACTCATATCACTTGAAATTCACCGTATAGCAAAACCGTAGTAAAAAAACCATTCTTTCTCGCCCAGTTATGAAACGATTAAGCCCTAATCCCAAAAGAAAACCCCTCTACACGTTGATACGTTTTCCACTTCATCCCTAGTTGCGTTGGGTGGACGAACCGTTTTCACCCATTGCACATATACTAGGTAAACAACGTGGATAAACGCCGAGGGGTCATTTGCGAAGCGCTCAACAAAAATGACAAGTGTCTGTTAACGCCGGTCCGTTAGCTTCCTAGCTTAATTCCACACTGCAGTTAAGCGTCCTATGATGGCCGGTTTTGTTCGGCTATTGTGCGAACGATAAACCGTGGATTAAGGCTCAACAAAGCAGAAAAAAAAACGATGATGAACCCTGTGTCTGTTGCCTTGCCGACCACCGACCAGAGCTTCTCGACCAAGCAGGGTGTCATGAGATAGAAAAGAAAAAAGAACGAAAATGAAATTCCCGATGTCCGCTCCCCCTCCCCACCCCCGCAACCCCTCTTCCATGGCAACGGTATTAAGGTTATGGATAAGAATGGGTGTGACGCCTGCTGGGAAATTTCCAAACCATAATTTGGGTAGAGCTATACGCCACTTGAGACGCCATAGAGAAACGAAAGTGAAGTAAGTGTGTTGGGTTGATAAGGGTCTTTGCCCACCATGAACACAAAATGGTGTGGACACGTTAACCCATAATCCGTCCGTGATTTTAATGGCTTTTGCTACGCATCGCCCGGGGCCGTAGACACCAGGCGAGCATGTCGGACAACCGCAGGCTCAAAAAAAAAAAAAATAGTGGGGCGGGGATCGACATAAAAAAAGATAATACAAACGAAATTTAAAATATGGGTTTCATGCATTTCTGTAGAGCAGTGACGACAATAACGTCAGATTATTGGCGGAGCGAGCGAAGCGTAGCCTATAACGGACACCAAATTGCAAAATGTTGGTCCGTTGGTTGCACATTTTTAGTCTGGGTGGAGCCCAAACGAAAGATCGGACTGGAACGAAATTTGGTACAACGTTTCATACCCTAATTAGTACTGCTGAGCCGAAATTTGCCGTAAATCGAACAATTATTACTGTAGAAATTTAAAAATTTTCAATTTAATTTCTAACACTCACCATTGTAAATTTGGAGTCGTGAATAGTTAAGGAATTCCGACGAAGCATACACCATGCTAATGGTGGTGAACTTTAAAAAACACGGCTAATTAAATTTTGGTTGCTTCTTTCTAGCTAATAACCTTTTTCGACGTAACTCAACGAAATAATAACATTTAACCACTACAGTAACAAACGCAACCATAAAAACAAAAGGATTCCATTAACGACACACGTTAGTTTCATTTGAAAAAAGAATGCTTTGGAGATTATTCAATTCAACATGGCAACGAAAGTGGCGTCTACACTAGCGTTGGGAATCCCGAATATGAAACCTGAAATCGTCGTATCAAGGCCAAGCGGTATTATAAAACGATATTGACATCAGACGAAACACGAAAGCACGAAACATGAAACAATAATACGCCCGCCTCTCTCAATTCCTGGTTGCCACGGTAACGTGGAATAGGCTTAATCTAGAACCACTGTTGTAAGCTGCTACTAACGAAAGTAAATCGGAGATAAATATTAGGCCTAAACGCTAAAAATTAGGCTAAAACATAAAACTAGGTCTAAAAGCTAACATATTTTAAACCTAAATTGTGATGGTTATTTCTTTCAGATTATATAATAGAGATCGCTGTTGCAGTCATAGCAAGTTAGGAAATAATATATTACCGGTATCTTGCATTGCGTGATAGAGATGTGCCATCTTAATATTTTCATTGGTGGCGGTGTCAAATCTTATACCAAAGCAGTATTGTGAACCTTTTGAATTTTCTGACTATTGTTAAAAACTATCGTACTGATGATTGGTTGGCTTGCAGTTAAACGCTTATTACGTGCTGTTTTATTTTTACTCGCGGCGATGGCCCACGTGTTCAGGTTGGCTGCGAAAAGGAGGCTACAAATAACTAAACAAATACTAAATGCTGGAGCAAACGAAAGCTTGTTAACGTAAATTTGACACCTAACATAGGCTACATTAAAAAAAAAGCTAAAATAAGAAAAAGGCCAGCAAAGAACAGCAGTACGTCACACCAAAAGGCAAACAGCCTAACAAAGCCCATTAAGTATTGCACCCAGATTTTTAAGAATTATTAACAAATGTGGTATCGTCATTAAAATAAAAACTAAATATAAGTTTGAAATGAAGATCCGTTCGCTCCGCCTACAATAGGCCCAAAGCCTGTTTCCTAGTTATATATAACTCAATGCTAGAGCCAGTAATTGAGCTAACTGCAAAGGGCACTGGATTAGGAAAAGAAGTGCGTCTTACTGAAGCCAATGCTGTTAGAGCGGATTTCTTAGGTGTAAAACGCGCAATTTTTTTGCTATTTGTTGGCAGTTGCCGAAATTTTTATCAAATGGAATCTTTTCTTTCCGATTAGAACCTCGCAGCATAAGGGATTAGAGAAAACAACGTTTTTTTTTCGACCCAAGAAATCAGCTCTCAACGCACTGGCTTGACTAGAAGTGCCGTTGTTTTTCCCTCCATTTTAATCTAGTGCACCTTGTGGGTATCTCTTCAGATGCTATATAGCCTCCTAGCCAATATGGCGTTATTATCGCTGCTCTATAGGAAAATGATTTACCCTTATTTTCGAAATGTATAGGGCAGTGACACAACGTAGTATTATTGTGTATAACTCTATGCTGGAGCCAGTAACTGGGATAGCTGCAAGGGTCACTCTATTAGGAAAAGAAGTGCGTCTTACTGAAGCCAATGCAGAGCGGATTTCTTAGGCCTATAACGCGCGATTTTTGTCGATTTGTTGGCAGTTGCTGATATTAGTTTTAAGCAAGTGGAATCTTTTCTTTTCCGATTACAACCTAGCAGCATAAGGGATCGAAAAAAACAACGTTTTTTTAAGCCTATGAAATCTGCTCTCAAAGCACTGCCTTGACTATAGAAGTGCCGTTGTTTAACCCTCCAATTTAATCTAGTGCCCCTTGCAGCTATCTCTGTTGTAGCCAATATGACGTCACAGGACGCTGCTCTATACTTAGCACATAGACTGAGAGGATCATCATTGAGCAGCATAGGCGGAGTATGTCGCAAATTACAATGGCTACTGTAAGCAGACAGCTCAAATAAATACAGAAGCTAACCTATTTACGTTGCCTTTTGGTGTTAGATGTCAGACTGCCTGAGCGGGGAAAATTAATGGCTCAGCGGTAGGACTTTGGTTTCAAAGGTTGTGGGTTCATTTCCCCGCTCAGGCAGTCTAACATTTAAGTTCAAAAGGAAGCGTAAATAGGTTCGCACACGTATTTCTTTAACTACCGTTCTCGAACCCGTTTGCCTAGCCGTTCTGTTGAAACAGACGGATAGCGGCATATGTGTTATAGAAAATGATGAATTTTTTTTGCAATAAAAAAAAAGAAGCTGAAAATATTTTGTACCAAAAAAGAAAACCAAAAAAAAAAAGTCAACAAATGTCCAAACAAGAAAACGATGCTGGAAAGCTGTGTATTGGATTTATTAAATAATAAATAAATTTAAAAAAACCCTGAAACTCGGGCACTGGTGCAATAACGAGAAATCAAAAGGATAATAACTATAGGACTTCATATAGTACTGCGTATGCTTTTTTCATTTCCTCCTAGTTTTACTAAATAACAGTTTAACGTTTTTTGAGCAACGATATTGGCATTAGCACGAATGAATATAGCCATCGAAAAAATGATTCGAATATAGTGATATTGAAACATCAAAATCCTTCAAAATTACTCAAATTATAAAAAAAAAAGGGGGGGGCCCCCCCCCCCAGACACAGAGGGGGGGGGGGGAAAATTGGCTCTTCCTAAGCAAAGGTGGAAAAACTCGAATTTACAAAAAAAAAATTTCTGACACCGTTGTACAAAAAAAATGCTCTTCACGACTCTCCTTCACCGGCTTTTTCTTCACCACATTATTATTATTATTATTTTCAGATGTGAAGACATCGCAAACCAACAAGAGAATAATGGAAAGTGCATACGTGTCCAGAGAGTGATTTACGAGTCTTTTGAGAGCGTGGGAATGCAAAGATGGACGACACATGGCGAACACTGTGTGGACATAAAATATGTGTGTGTGTGTGTGTGTGGACAAACTGGGAAAGAGCGAACACATAAAAAAAAATCGATTGCTGTTACAAGATGCTTGCAGGAAAAAAGTAAAGGGAAAGACTAGAGTTGCTTGAAGGAAAGGGATGGGAAAGCAATTACCCCTACCTCCCCAAAATACTTTCTCAGAGTGGACGTTCTAGATTTTAGTCTAAAATACGTCTAAACTGAGGTATTTTAACTGCAGGTCAGTTGAGAAGCGTTTTAGCATCTATACTGGAGCTATGTGTCTAAATTTTAGCACGTCTAACAGAAGTACGGCTCGTATCCTCAACTTCCCTTAGGCGAGGGGTAATCGTCTAACTGGAAAATCGCATAATTGGAGGAACGGTATAACAGTATAACGGAAAATCGTCTAACACGAAATTCGTATAATGGAAAACTGTCTAATACGAAATTTGTATAATGAAAAATCTTCTTATGTCCCTGCCTCGCTCGCGCTACCGCGCTCGCTGCGGCTATACATATAACATCAGAAACCGCAGCTACATTATTGTCCAATTAGACGTTTATCAGTTATATTATTGTCCAGTTAGACATTTATCCGTTATAAGCTTATCATTATACAATGTTCCGTTTCTATAATTTTCCAGATTTTTTATTTAGGCAGATGTTAGATTGGAAAAACGTCTAATTGAATAATTATCTAACTTTCGTCCGATGCCCCAAATTGATCATTGAAGGAGTTTTATAATGCTCACTCACAACCAGTTTCTTTCAACTGCTGAAGACCGTATCCGTGAGAGGTTAAGGTAAGCATGATAGAAACAATTTGAATGCCACTTCAAAGGTTCCTTGTTCAAAGCTGACTGGATTGAAGCTCCGTATAGCTTTCCCAGCACTAAATTAAGCTTCTATGCCAGTCGGCCTTGGTCTTGACAGTACACCTCATATATTGGTCATTTATATGTGATACCCATGCTTTCACCTTAATCTTCTTTATACCAAGAATAAAATGGAAGTGTTGGAAACTGATTGATTCAACACAATCAATCTGCGAACTCATTTGATGCAATGCCTTCTTTAGTTGATGTCCATTAGTCACCAACTAAATTTAGTTTAGTTTAGCACTAATGAGCTGATTTGGAAACAGAATAATCCAGCACACCAGCGTTCCACAATCTGCGTACAACGCCGATGATGAGAATCCTCCGTTCTTTATCTTCAGTTCTCTTCGTAATTTTCACAACTGATCGGATTATTTAGGCCGCGACCCGAAGTCATGCGCCCAGATACAACTAAACAAACATTAACACTAACAAGTTCACTCTATCAACTCAAACTTGCAAACTTACAAAGTTACAAACTGCAAACTGACTAAAATCCCTACCAGGTACTTGGACACGATACACGAAAACCACACTGTTGGCTGCAAGTCTGCACCACTGGACATCCGGAAAATTCGCTCTGTACTGCGAGTTTGCACCACTGAACTCAAGCTCCACTGTGCACAAGAACTGCGAAGCTTTCCCACTGTGGATACGTTTCGTCCAAAACACCACTGCACACTCATGCAAAAGGCTGCATGAACTTCCAATGAACACTGAACAATACATACACAACAAAGCTTGAATGTACTGTTCACTTAGTGGTAAAGCCCTTTTTGTAATGTGAACTCGCTAGAATTGTATTTTAATACAATGTGGTACTAGTTTCCTATAGAGCAGTGACACGACGTAGTATTATTGTATATAACTCTATGCTGGAGCCTTAATGGGTTAGCTGTAAGGGGAACTGCAGAGAGAAACAGAAGGGCGTCATACTGAAGCCGATGCACCTGTGAAGAGTGATTTCTTAGACCTAAAACGCGCGATTTTTGTTGTTGGAGAAAACGTTATTTTAAGCCTAAGAATCCGCTCAACCGTTGTTTTTTCCCTTCATTTTTATGTAGTGCACCTTGTAGTTATGCCCTCCAAAACCCATACTGGTGCCAATATGGCGGCAAATGTCACTGCTCTATAGGAGCTGAAGCCAATTGGTTGCTTTCTTCGAACAAAGCATGCTTTGAGTCTTCGTTTCCGACATGTCGATCACGGCTGCAACCATAATCAACATGTCGGAAATGAAGAGGCATCCGGTGGGTAAATATCTTAGTTATAGTTTCACGGTTAGTAAAGAATGTGCTCATCAAGTAGTAAACAATTTTATTCATCAAAATAGGGCATTCGTTATGAGCGTCACGCGCGTCAGACTTGATGGTGAATTTAAATTGCACTAGGTTTTTCCTTAAACGTTTTGATTAAAGATAATACGCGTAACTGCAACAAGTTGTTTGGTATATATGCTCCAAACAAAGTTAATCCGCCTAACCCTAAAGCCAACATAATTTCAAATGGCTGAACCTTGCCAATGTTGTTGTTGTTTTAAGGAGCACGAACCCAAACGTGATTACTCAAACTGGTTAACTTGCGAATGGTTAGGAAAGACAACAAAACTTACAGCAGCACATACAGTACAGTTTGCTTACAGTAAAGTTCTGCAATGGGGTGGGGGGAGGGGGGGGGGGGCAGATACAGAAAGCAGTCATTAAGCAATGAAACTTCAGATTCAGATTTAATCAGAGTCTAGAGACCTACACAGTCACACACTCTGCTAAACTTAGACTTAAGCTAACCTTAAACTTATCCAGACAACCAAATAAACATTCCAGAAAACCAAAAACGAGCACCCTGTGCACACATGTCTCGTCGACCTCCTACTCTAAAACGTCGGGCCAGTCGACAGAAGCGTAGCACCTGCCTCACACCAGCGGTGCCAGACATGTGCGGGGGAACTTCAAAACTGGGACGTTAGCAATGAAAACGGGCGAGCGTGCTAATTATTTTGCCAGCTGAAATTGGTACATTGTTCCTCGACTGACAATTAGCTGTGCGGCCTTGCAGTGCTGGAAACACCAGTTCTCGACGGATCCCCGAAGTTAAGCAGCATTGGGCTGGATTGATACTTGAGTGGGTGACTGCCTGGGAATCTGCCTGTTGCAGACAGGGCCTTAGGGCTTCGGGCAGATGACCTGGAGTGGTTAATGCTCGTTAAACCCTTAAACCCTTTTTTTTTTTTTAATTTAGCTGTGGCGAGTTATGGCTGTATAGCTCCCAGAATAAATCACTCACTCATTTAGCTGTGAGCGGTGCCGATTGTTTCACGGTGATGAACTTCGGGCAGATAACCAGGAGTAGTTAACGCTTGTTAAACCATTTGAAACCCTTTGAACTTCAGCAGCCTTTGCACTTCATCGGTTGTTGACTTGCATACTGAATGCTGGCTTTCTCAGACAAAGATATGCGACGCTTAGGACGCTTAGAAAGTGTTCTTGGAACCACACACTCGTCAGTACCGGGTTAGGAATAATTCCGAAGGAAAAGGCGAAAGGCATGTTCCTCAATAAATAAGTATAGTGTGCGCGGCGTATCTTGAGTCCTGCACGTATTTTGTGGTCGGCGACGTCTTCCTGGAGGGGACGGTTTTAATTGTTTTTGTAACTATTTTGGATATCAACAAGGCACTCTGCTACCAAAAACATACAATCGATTATTTGTGTTGATTCTGGGGCGAACTCAGGATGGGCCGCGGACACTATAATTCCTTTTGCTCAAAGAAAAAAAATAACGAAAAGAAAAACTTTCCAGCAGTGTGAAGGGTATTGTCGATCACGTAGTAACAATCAGTTACAAACGAAGAAGCACGGGCTTCAGCTGGTACAAGAAAAAATTCCTTGAACAGACCACAGCATATCGTCGCTTGAGCTTTATAGCAATGAACCATCTGGGTATTGCCAACACAGCCAGATCGCATAGGCACGTTACCACTAGCAACGTTTCAACATTAAAGGTCACAGTGTCATGCTTCAAATCAAGAACCTTAACACGACCTTAAGTTTCATCTACAAGCTGGTGCCACTGTCACAGTTCCATCGACCGAGAAGAGAGAGATAAACACGAAAGGAAAAGACAAGGATGATAAAAATTTAATGAGCTCAAAAATGTAGACTTGAGTGGAAATTCGCTTATGTCACGTCTTCTGACAATTAAGCCTGGCGGTTTTCGTGTTCAGGCGACGTCTGCTTTTGTACCGTCAATCAAGAATGCAAAATGGTAAAGCTCTTGTCACGTCTGACACACCTTGTTTTTCTTGTTTGTTTTGTTTCAAGTGTTTGAGTACGGTTTAGCACACGGATGCGTTGACGACGTAAACGCCATAACCGTTTGACTTGCAGCATTATTTCTCTAGTGGTAGTCATGCAGCCTAGTGATGAATTTAGTACAGCAACAGAATTTAAACTTGAAATCAGTTGGAATGCTCGAATAAGGTTGATACTTGATGCCTATAGACAGCTGCTTGTATTGGTGCTGGGATATGGGATGGTAAAGCGGCTTGAATATAAGGTCAATTGTGGTTATGGGCTCACAAATTCAATATACACGGACACGATTGTAAGGCGGATGACTTTCACCGAAGATTTTGGCAGAGCCTTTGTTTTCAATACAGTAGGTACCATAACACAGCCAATGCTGATTCAAAATTATATTTTTCTTGATATAGGTTTTTTTTTCCAACTGTGGATTCCATAACAAATTTTTAAGGTCGATTTTTGGTTATAATTTAGTTTTTTGTTAAATAATTCAAAATCTATTTGGGTTACTGACTTTTCAGTAGCACCAATGGATAGCTCTCGAAAAAACGGTTCGAATGGTGTAAATTCAGCCAACATTTGAGCGAGTTATGGATTTGGAAGCGCATATAAGACAAAAATAAGACGAATATAAGACAAAATAAGCGCAAGTCAAGCTTGCAAGCTTGCAAGTCAAGAGGTTAACAATAAACACCAGACTTGCTCCGAAACTAAAAAAAAACAAAAAAAAAAAACAAATGCATTTCAAAAGGTAGCACTTACTGTTTTCAGGTGTCGTGTATAATGTCTATAGTAAAATAAATGAACAAACTGAAAATGCCAATTAGCAGCCAACTTCCCTCGGCCAGTTGGTGACGATTGGGGAAGGAGCTACCGAAGTGCTACACACAAAGAGCTAGTGCTACACACAAAGAGCTAGTGCTACACACACACACACACACTCGCTCTCGGTTTTTGTTGTAAGGGGTACATGTGCCCAAGCTCAGTGATTAGAAGGCACTAGGGGACACCAATGGAAACTCGTTACCCAGGGTTCCATTACGGATTGTAGAAAGAATTTTTTTCACTACGCGTCGCCAAAATTTGGAATGCCCTGAGCTCAGAAACCGTATGTGCAAACACCCTATCGGGTTTTTGCAGATTGCTCCATAAGGAGCCTGTAAATGTGTTCCTTGAGCGACCAATATAGTATTTTAACTTTTTCTTGAATGCTTTTTGTATTATTATTATTATTATTACTATTATTTTAATTTTCTATTATCTTTACTATATCATTGGCAATTGGTTTTGGCCAAGCTTTAAACTACGACACATTTTCATTTTATTACATTTTATTAATTAAGAAACATTGACAATGGTACCCGGCTTTTCCCATCACTCGTCCCTCACGTTTGGCGATGCCATCGGGGACCATTGTGTCCCTGGTAGGTCAAACCTTGGTGGTAAGGCATTCGTGACCCCAACCCAATACCATCTACCCTTCCTCTGCAGCCGAGCCATCATCTTCGTTTTAAACTTTTAATTCTTAAACTTTTATAATTTTTCGTTTTAACATCGGATGGAAGTCAGTGGCCATCAGGTCCTTGTCATTCCGGTTGCGTTTGCAACTAACTTACATTATTACATTGTTATTATTATTACAAGATTTTGAAGTTATCAGTACTGATGGTAAAAAAACTTTTTACCAACTTACTTTCTAAAAAAGCCTCGACTGGAGATTTTTCCGCCTTTCATTTGTTGACTGTGCTGTAGACATGGACACTATGCCACGAACTGTGCATTTATCAAATCAGAAGTTGTGGTACAAACCAGGTTTAGAAAACATGTTTTAAATCAGGTACATCCTTTTCTCAAAAACCTGAGACGTTTTCTAAACTTTGGAAACTTGCTGATACGGACTGTTGGTTATTTGATTTGGCTACAAGAAGTCATCGACAGATTGCTTCAAAAGAGGTAAGAAAAGTTACGGCCCCAGCAGAACTCACCCCAAATGCATTTTGTGTTAATATTAATACGTATACTGTGTACATAGTGAAATAATAATGAACTTTACTGAAAATAATTGTAAAGCGTGGATTCAACCTGCTGCTGAGCATTCCTACAATCACTCGACACTACAGCATGCAGTCGAATCAATCCGATAAACCATTTAGTGTCCTGAAGAAAGAATTTTACTAACATTTTTACCAATATGGTTTTACCAGCATTTTAAACTAATTTACCAGTATTTTTCCTGCTGTTTCGTTAGAATCGTATAACCTGCATCAATCTAACCCAAGTTTAAATTTCAGATTTCAGAATGTGTTGCGAGATGGTTGTGTTTACGTATTTTCACACCTTGCTGGCGAATCCCAAACCCTACTGGAAACGTCTTATACAGCAATTCTTCTACTTTAGTCACGAGCCCAGTTCATTATTTGCATAATATATTTACAAACGAGGCCACTTTTTCTCTCATTTTGCTCTCTCCTTGATACACCCGAGTGGACGCTTTATAGCAGCGTTCTTGATCCATTTGCCTGTTGGGAATTTAGCTCGTGCGCCACATTCGGGGTTACGAGTCCCCCTCGCCTTATTACTTTCTACCTTAATGCTCCCAGCCTTTTAGCCTCTTTTCAAAATCCTGTATTTCGTCAGGCAACAAACTTGCGATGTAGGCATTCTTAAGTGGGGCAATGACGTACATGGCTGGCTGCAATAATGAAGAAATTTGTGTTCGTTTCAACTTCTCCATCCGTAATGTGGAAAGGCGTTAAAACGTTAACATCCAGCGCCGGAGCAAGAGAAGGGCGCCGAAATGGGAAAGGGCGCCCAAAATTCTGCCCCCCCCCCCCCTCCCGTTCAAAAAAAAATTGAAAAATTTGGCGGATTTTAGGTTAAATTTTAGGTCTTGAAAAATTAATTTGTTAGTTCAGCAGTAGTTTATGATAGAGGTGCCCTCTAACTGGCAAGAAAACTCACAAGACCATGAATTTGGCAACAAGTACTTAATTTTCGGCCCGGTAATTGGGACTAGTCACAATAAAAATGTCAAAAACACTCAAAAAAGCGGCAACTGCCACAAATTGTTGACTTCAAACACCCGCCATGTTGGAATATCATCCAATATGGAGGCTGCATGAAGTCCACAATTTGTGTCAGCTCCCATCTTTTTTAACGTTTTAACATTTTTACTGTAAACAAGAATCAAGAGCCGAAAATTAAATATTTGTTGCCAAATTCAAGTTTTTGTTAGTCAGAGGGCAGCTTTATCATAAACTCAGTACAATTGTAATCCTTTAAATGTATAAAAAACATTTTTGTCTTATGCCTACCTACCTCACCCCTGCATGTCAGATTCTGGAATTTTCAGTGTGATGGCATTATGTCTGTGACACTGTGATGGGTTCATTTTTGTGTAGATTTGGAAAGGGGCATGTTAAAAAGGGAGGGAAAGTTGCACTCTGCTGTATAGTAACGATAAAGTGGGCACCCTTCGAGCTACTGGTGTCTGTAGGTTTAAAACCTTGATGGTAAGGCATTCGTGACCCCAACCCAATACCATCTACCCTCAGGGCCCCCACATCAAAGTTAGGGGCCTGTGAATAACTACAACAGCGGGCCCCCTCCCCGACAGAAATCTTTAAAAAAATTATACTGTTATAATGTTGGTTGCCACAATTGTGCTTGACGTTTAGTTCATTCATTAATTTGGGCTGCTTACGTTTGAAGGCTTCCCTGCCTAACAACCTGACAGGCTTGCACTTCAGTGCTCGGTGCCGTTGGATGGAGTTGTTGTGGAATAAAAACATTTAGACCGTGCGGGCCCCTTGGTACAGCGGGTCCACCTGACCCCCCCCCCCCCCCCGTTGTGGGGGCCCTGTCTACCCTTCCTCTGCAGCCGAGCCATCTTCTTCGTTTTAAACTTTTAATCTCTTAAACTTTTGTAATTTTTCGTTTTAACATTGGATAGCAGTCAGTGGCCACCAGGTCCTTGCCATTCTGGTTGCGTTAGCAACGAACTTACATTGTTACATTATTATTATTATTATTATTATTATTATTATTACAAGATTTTGAAGTTATCAGTACTGATGTTAAAAAAAAACTGCGCAGTTTTTTTTTATCTACATACTTTCTAAAAAAGCCTCGACTGGAGATTTTTCCGCCTTTCATTTGTTGACTGTATACTGTAGACATGGACACCATGCCACGAACTGTGCATTCATCAAATCAGAAGTTATGGTACAAACCGCGTTTAGAAAACCTGTTTTGAAGAACATGTTTTAAATCAACTACGTCATTTTCTCAAAAACCTAAGACGTTTTCTACACTTTGGAAACTCGCTGATGCAGACTGGTGGTTATTTGATTGGCTACAGGAAGGTCATTGATAGATTGCTTCAAAAGAGATACGAAAAGCTCAAACGCCTGGCTCCGACGTTGTTAACAACTAAACGTTTAGTCAGATCCCCGAAGTTAAGCAGCATTGGGCTGGATTGATATTTGGGTGGGTGGCCACCTGGGTATCTGGCTGTTGCGGACTTACGGCCTTAGGGCTTCGGGCAGATAACCAGGAGTGGTTAACGCTCGTTAAACCATTTGTTTAGTTAGCATATTGTTGCTGCTTTTGTCAAATATTCAGCTGAGATGGCACACAAAACGTATACAAGTTTCATAAAAGTCGGGGAAAGAAAAAAAACAGTTCAAATGCGACGTTTCGAGACGCCCAACAGTAACGTTTTCAGGCAAAACAACAAAAATAGGTGAAAATGACGTCTAATACCACAATAAAAACGTGTTACTGACAAGAAGTTACATTTTGCAAATTCTTGAATTTGAATTTGAATTCTTGAATTTTTAAGAGATACGTTAACTAGTACGCGTTTATTTGACCTATTGTTGCTGCTCGTTAAAAATATTCGGCTGAGAATGCCTACCCGGAAAGTATTCCAGTTTCATAAAAGCCGGAAAAAGCTTAACAATTCAAAGGTGACATTCCGGCACAACAGCAACGTTTTTAACAAAAAAAATTATTTTAAGTCTATTGTTATAATAACTTATAACTAAAATGGGACACTAACAGTCAATGCCATAGCACTTACGTGCAGACAACGCAGCATTAAACTAGAAATTCAACATTAATTCAGAAAAAGAATCTGATTTTCTTGCAATATAAGCCTTCTCAGTAGCTCGTTTTTTATTGTTGTTATTTTTGACATAACTTTCAGCTGATTCTTATCGTTTGGCTTGAAAATGTTGATGTTTGGAGGCATGAAACGTTTGTATTGTGTAGAAACTGTAGTACCCTTCGGTTTTCATGCAAATTGAATATTTGAAATATTTTTTATTCTAGTTTACACAAAACGTAAACGTTCATCAGCAACGTATTTTGTTCGACTTCGATGTTCGTTCCGTTTCGTTTTCTTATTAGCCAAAATCAAAAGTAAACACGAAACCAAAATCTAAACTTCGATTTGCGATCTAAGGTTACAGTTAAGCAGGTGCACTACCTTACGCTAAAATCTATAAGCTACAAAGGTAATCTAAACACAAGGGCACAACCGTAAAAATCGTGGAATAAAAATATAGCTTACATTATAGTAAGGCTTTATTGGACCGGAAATTAGCCAAGTTCACTCTTCCGAAAACATGGGTTCCCTATCTACCCCGAAGGCAGTAAAGTATTCAATAGGAATTTGTGTGGAGTAACTGTAGGCAGTCAGAGTGGATTTGTCAAAGAAAATTTGAATCAGTGAGTCTGTGATTAGACTGATAAAAATTAATTAAGTGGTTCTCAGGAGTGGTACTAAAAAAAATTGATGCGAGCGGGTGGTACTTTTTTTTTTTTGGAGCGAAGCGAGGTTGAAGGCCGAGCAGGGCTCCGTTTACGAATACACTCAAATGCGATGTTTGTAATCACATCACTCAATAACCACTGCATCAATTAAAACCAGATTTTGTACATTGATAGTGGTACACCTGAAGATGGTTTGTAAAAAAAAAAAATCCGGATTCGGACATGTCATTCAGGATTAATGAAGGTGACAAAATTGGCCAAAAAAAAGGGTCAAAAGCCAAGAGTCAAGATGCCAATCAACAACGAGGTCATGGTTTGTTCATGACGTCATAGTTTGTTCATGCAAAGTTTATTTTGGTATGTCAAGGTTCCTTTCTTTCTGATTAGGTTACCCGATCAAACTATAATGTCATGAGCGGTTTCCAGATAAATTGGTAATAAACCAAATTGAAGATGATATTTTCACTTCTCTTTGACCGATTTTGACGTTTGAATACACCATTTTGAAGGTTTTTTCACCAACTTTCCAATGGTCTTAACCCCAAGCAAGTACAAGGCAAAATGTTAATTTTACTAGGAGTTTTGTGTTTTAAAATGATTTTAGCATATGCAATATTATTTTAAACCAATATGTTTTTAATAAGTATGAGCGTTTCGGCCTATGCTGCATCAACAACGTTGTTTTATCATACAGCTAACTACCTAGTTAAGTAGCTAGCTACATTAGCGGCCTGTTTCTCGTTGAATGATATCACTGCTTTTAAAGTCTGTCCCGTTTTTGGAAACTTGGTGGTTTCCTTACGCCAGTTTTAGTTTTGGGTGGATTACAACTACGTCACATGCTCATTTCACAGAATGTTTCATCATTCTGAATTTGAAAATAAATGTTTGGATGAGGGAAGGGGGGAACCCAGCCAAACAGCAAAGAAAGCGTAGCCCGTTCCATTATGTCGACAGTGGAAATGATGGTTTGTTAATTATTTTGCTTTTTGTTTTGTTTGTTGGTTTGTTTGTTGGTGTGAATTGATTCATCACATGATAACGACTACATCAATTAAAACCAGATTTTGAACATTGATAGCAGTACATCCAGATGTGGTTTGTAAAAAAAAATAAATAAATAGGACCTGTTGTTGAGGAACAACGCCATCCGGCGCTACACGAAAGCAAATGGAGAAAATCAACAAGATGTGAAGAGCAACAGGAAAGATGATCAACGATGCTGTCTCTCATGCAGTCGCAACGCACTCGCAAACACCTGCCTGTGTCTAGTCTATCGTTCGTTCATTTGTTTGTTTATTTGTTTGATTGTTTGTTGGTTTGTTCGTTTGTTGATTTGTTCGCTGATTTGTTTGTTGGTTGGTTTGTTGGTATGTTCGTTTGTTTATTTGATTATTGGTTTGTTGATTTGTTTGTGTGTTGGTTGGTTGGCTAGAGCTCTGTAATCAATCAATCAATCAATCAATCAATCGTTGTTTGTTTGGTTGGTTGGTTTGTTTGTTTGGTGGGTTTAGTGATTTGTTTGTTCGCTTCGCTTCATTTTGTCGACATTGTAAGTGATGACATCCCAGTATTATAAGGTAGACGATATGAGATGAAATGAAAAACAATTGTGGAACAAACACTAAAAGAAGAAACAATTAACAAAATCTGTTGAAGGGTTACATGAGAAATAAACATGAAAATGGCTTTGAAAGAAATACAAAATGGAGTAATTGATAAAGATTAAAACAAATCTATACGGTTCTGTGATTACGCATTAAGACAGAAGTTAGGTTAGAATAGATGAGACGAAGGAAAAAAAAAAGAGAAAAAATTAAACGGGAATTAAATACAATGACATTCATACGCTCAAAAACCAACTGTACCACGTTAAGCACGGAGATACGCACGGTGACCCAAAGTTGGTACCATCTTCAAACCACCATATGGCCGATAGACTACATGACATCATGGCTTTACATTTCAACGTAACGACGTTATCTGGATTCGAACCAACATCCTACGGAATACTGCAAATATCGTCTGATCGACCTCTCAAGACATATACCGCTTGTAGCCGCTAAACGTTATACAGAATTTTTTGGGTGGCGAAGATTTCTACCGAGTCGTAACGAACAAGTCAACAATGAGTGTTTAGAAGACACCTGGGGAGAAGTTTATTTAACATGAATTCATTATCTTATTGTCACGGATCACACGACTACTAGTGAGGGACCAGACGATGTCACAAACGTTACCATGACCAACGATCCTTTTTGCCACGGCTCTAGTCGCTCCCAGCTACATCGCAACTACGAATAAGGTCTTAAAAGGACGTTCAAGTTAAGAGACAGCAAGGTCGTGTCACAGTTTGGCAAGGGAATACATTTATTTGTCTGTGGGTGTGTTTCAGCACTCGTTTCTGCACTCATTTCGGTTGCAAATTGAGTTAAGAACTTCGTCCATTGTGGTGAAACATCATCATACTTACCCTTTGCCATTTTAGCCAGTTCTTGTTTTCTCTCGGATCGCCATTCTCCCATTGTCTGCAGCGTTCAAATAAGAGGTCGTTAAATAATAACAGCTCCGCAGTATTCGCAAAACGAAATTGAAATCGTAAAGAGAAATAATAATAACTAGCTGTTAACGACGGTCTAGCGTAAATAAAAACAGCCGCTTATCGCCCCCACGCCCCGCCCCCCCCCCCGCACTCCCCATTGTGTGGTCTGCGCGTTCTTTATGACGCTGCTTCGCTGGTATCGGAGGTTATCGGCCCCTCACCTGCAGTACAGCTCATTGCCTGTTGCTCCGTGCATGATGAGTTTGCTCTGCGCGCATCCCAACTTTGATGTGCGGAACTAAGCGTACCGTATATATAGAGATGTTTATGTTTATTCACAAAGAAAAGTAATCTACGAAATTCATACTGAACTCGTTTGTACTACATATTACACAACGGTGTATAATACCTTTAAAATGCATGTTACATTTTTAGATAGTAATAATGACAATAATACACAAGAAAAACCTGAACGACTGCCTGGAAACGTCTTCCACGATGCGATGCAAGAAGGAAACCGTTAAAGGGTAGTTTCATCATGTGTACTTCTGAGAATGGAAGGGGTGGTGGAGACATAAATAGGGGAAAAGAATAGATGCGCAGTTCACCTGGGGGAGGGGGGGGGAGGAGGAGGGAGAAACACGTAATTGGTGTACAAATATAACGTTGATAACATCGTAGTTCAATGTTTAAAGCCAAAAAATAAAGGAAGAAGTAATTTGAGAGAGTGATTGGATTGTAAGGTGGGGGAAGAGCTGTCGTGTTAGGATATCATTAGAATGTAGTGCGGTCCTCATTTAAGACAACAAACAGTCCACACAAAATGTAGTTTACCATGACATTTTCGTAACTGGTTAAAAGGAGAAAAGAAACGTTTCAAGATGAACGACGAAGCAGAAGGAGAACAGTATGTTATTTCACGTTTGGAGAGGCTTGTGGAGAGAGACTAGGAATGGAGCAAGATATTATAATTAGGGGAACACAACGTTGTAGATAACTTTAAAAGCCTTTATCGTAGTTTGTGTATCAGACAATAAAAAATGAGCTAAGTAATGAGGGGGGGGGAGGGGGTGCGGCAGTAATTCAAGACGCACAAAAAAAGGAGACACGCCATTTTAGAAAGTTATCATAGCTAAATTCACCTGTCTTTAGGTGGTCTTGTAATAATAATCCACCCAAAACCAAAAACTGGTATGAGATAAGCCGCCAAGTTTCGAAAAAGGATCAGCCTTTAGAAAGTAGTGATATCATTCAACCAGTGAAAGGCCGCCAAGGTTAATCCTGTTAATAGTACCGAATAACTGAATAAAAAAAAATGTTCTGACGATCACAATTACTTGGCCGAGCAAGAGATGCTATAATACGTAGTGATATTTTCTAAGTTCACAAGGCAGAAACCTATAATTTCTTCCCAGTGCTCCGCCACGGGGCAGTGCAAAAAAGAAACCTGCGTGATTCCCTGTGCTCCACGGGAAACTGCTTTGCTGCTGCACTTTTTCCTATCGCCCAGTGCTCTACCGTGAAGTTCGGCCTTCACACCTAAGGCCGCTCAAAGTTAATTACGTGCTTCTCAGGGGCGCACACATGGGTATTTTCTTAGAGCATGAAACGTTTTTTATGACATTGTCTAAAAAAACAGGGACGACGCTAAGGGGGGGGGGGACGAGGGGGCGCTCGCCCCCCTAAATATTTGGTCGCCCCCCCCCCCCCTGTCGCTCCCCCACCATCAGATCAAAATCAGACGTATAAACGAAGAAAATTCTGGTAACGTATTAAGAAAACTACGTTAGTTTCTTTCAAAGTGACAGGAAGGACTTAAGGTCACATCAGTAGAGCCCAGGTTTTACTGTGAGAGTTGTAAAATCACCTCTTTTTCAGCTGGTTTTATAACTATAAAAAAAAGGTGTAGAAAACAGTTAAGAACGTTTGGCGTGAGAAAGAATTGCCAGTGTTATTTTTACTTTTATTTTTTATTTTTTGGAGGGGGGGACTGCAAAAGTAGCATTTTTTGGTTCGCCCCCCTGGCTAAAATTGCTGCCCCACTGCCGCCTCCCCACTGAAGAGATTCTAGCGTCGTCCATGCAAAAAAAAAATTCCGATCACGCATCAGCGCTTTCACGTGACAAATTCTGGAGCCGATGGCCTCGAAACGAATCTACGGGCCCGTTCAGAGGCATGTCACAACTAAAAACTTAGACCCAAAGAATGACTTTTATCAAATGTGCATCTTTAGCACGCCGATTCTGGCATTAAAATATAGATATTGTAACTCCACAACAAATTCTTAGCTACGGATTTTGTTTTGTTTGGTAAAACAAAAAAAAAAAACAAAAAAAGCCATCGCCCGCATCCAAAAAATCACAAATAAAAAGTTAAAAAAAAAAACACTGACCACTTCCGTCAGTTGTTAAGTACCACTCCTGAGAACCACTTAATTAATTTTTTGCAGCTTAAAATATTTCAGGTAGGAAAGTTTCACCTTCGAATTCGTTTCTTTCCTACAGCAAAAGCTCGTAATTGCCACGAAATTTCAACCAAGCCAGAAAAAAAGCTGCGAGCGTAATCGTGTCCCAAATAGAAAAAAACACACACACACACAGGCATTAATAATGCTTCAGTAATTCAGTCGAGCATTATTGTCTCTCTGTGGTCGGCCAATAACAAAAGAAAGGAAGAGCCAGACCGCATATTACGGCCGTCGTAACTGGTGTTTCTGCATAAACTTTTTACATCGTGATTACTGTTTCCGGTCTTTTTTTTTTTTTTTAACAACACACCAGCCAGCGCCCATCCTATTGAAAAACAAAACAAAATAAAGTACTATTCTTCTGCGAATTACTTGCCTGCCGAAAATAAACACGGCAGCCTGCTGGCTTTTTCCGTAATCTACTTTTTCCGTATAACCTTGGTTTCAGGGTCTTTCGACGAGTGTCGATTGCGAAAAGTTGGGTTGCAAGAACCGTAATAAGAGTAGATCCGGAAATGAAGTACTATTACCTCGTTGCTACGGCAACCGTTTACGTTATTCCTAAGAAATTGTTTTACGAACGGTGTGTGGGTGGTTCCAACGAAGAGTCGGAGCTTGGAACGGTGTAATATGAAACCTTCAATGTGTAAATAGCGTTGCTCCAAGTGAGCGTCGGTCGTTACGTATGCGAAAAAAAAAGCAACGGAAAAAAATGCCTATCTAGGGTTGTAAACAAAAGTCTGTATGAAATGGCTTCTGGAAGAATCTAACGGAACAAGACTGATGGAAAAAAACAGACTTGCAAAAATGTCGTATGGCAATCTACTTTGAATAATTCCAGATATGTAAAATACCCATATACGCTAATTTAAAAAAAAAAAGCAGTTAATAAAGCTGTTGCGGTGCGAATTTTCGACGATTTCACCCACTGTCGTCTTCTTCAGGCTCGTTTCTTAATAGTCGGCTGTTTGCATGCGCCTGTTGTTGTGGTTTTAGCTCACGAGTTTGAATCTCACGGCTCACATCACTGATCTCAAGGGACGCAAGGCCAGCTGGGTTGTTTGTTCTGAAGATCTTTCCACTTGTCGTCCAGTTTGGCTGTGAGAGATGGCTGTACCAAATGGTGGATGGACGGGTATGAACACGGCTGGAGATTAATGAGTGGAGTTTTATTGTTGACGAAATGTTTTAATGGAAATAGACACGAATGCACGGTTGGTGCACGTGAGAAGTGATGCTGTGGAGTTCCATTTACAGTGTGTCCGGTTTCGTCGCCGAACCACGACGGCATTCAGAAGGTCAGTTGACCTTGTCGAGGAAATATGGTCGAGGAGATGAATTGGTACCTTATGAATTTTCACCAGTGTATACTGTTGCACAGTTCACGGCACAAGGTAAAACACTGTGTTTTGTGGTCGGGCAGTTTGGTGCCATCTGAATGTGTGGCCAAGCGTGGTCTGAGTCTCGACCACTGTCGTAATGCCAGTAGTACTCCCATCATCGGTGGGTGGCTATTTTGGTTTTTGGCTGCGTGCGTTGCGTGGATGAAGGTGACAGGAGCTGCAAGGTTCCGTAGCTTGGCTTCTGTTCGCCTCAGTGGTAGGGGGGTCTACTGCTCTGTGAACTTCCTTCTCACTGGGGTTTTTCTGTTCTCCTCTCATTTGGATTTTAGTGGCTGATTCTTCTTAAGAGTTTCGGCGCTGTTCATGTAAATACACCAAGTCAGAGTGTGATAGTATACATTGAATGGGTTCAATGTATTTTTTTTTTAGAAAGGCGAGTGCAACTAAAATCCCACTCATGAAACTCCAGCCGCATTCATACCCGTCCATCCACTATTTGGTACACCCATCTTTCACAGCCAAACTGGACTACGAGCGGAAAGCTTTGCAGAACAAACAACCCAGCTGGCCTTGCCTCACAGAGATCAGTGATGCGAGCCGGGAGATTCAAACACGGGAGCCAGAACCACAACAACGGACACTTGTTTGCAACCCCCAACAACAACAGGAGATGAAATCGTCCAAAATTCGCACAGCAACAGTTTTTTTTAACAAGTTGGTGCATATCGGTGATTTCCAAAAAAAAAAAAAAAGCCGAGAGAAAAAAAAGACTACAGAAAAAAAAATGCCGTGAGAAAAAAAGACTACAGAAAAAAAGGCCACGAACAAAGAAGCCACGGATAAAAAGCGACGTCGTTTTTTTTTTGTAGTGTTATGTGTAGGAAGGATGATGGTGGGGGTTGGGTGGTTTACTAGGCCCAGTCAACTATCTTATGTAGCCTAAACGTGCCATTATATTGAAGTTAAGAATTTGCATAATGAGAGACAAAACCTCCTGAACTCCGAAAGACTTATATTTTCTGTTCTTGTATTCGAAATTCAGTTATGGCCGTGTTCTTTCTTATTTGAATAGGAAATTAGATCGTCAAATGAGTTAAATTTAGG
>JAHWFP010094135.1:0-27806 GCA_023313725.1 Lithobius niger | reverse complement strand
GAGATCTGAAGATAACAATCGGGTGCTCATTTCGGCAGCTCGATATCGGCAAACGGCAGACGTAAACAAACTCTACAGTATTTCTGTGGCAAAAAAAATAACGTACCTCACACCACAAGAGCAGATGCTCGCGTGTGGGTTAGGGTCACATATAAAAAAAAAATACGAAACATTTTATTAAAAAAATAGGAATAAAAGCAGTAATTATTGTGGAAAACAGGTTTTCCAAAATCAAAGAAAGCATGATTAATAACAAATTAATAAGAAAAACACAAGGTGGTGGTGGGGGGTATGTACAAGTACTAGAAAACAATGTAACCTAAAAAGAAAAGTTGTCATTATTAACTCATAATGCTAAACAGCATTACTAAGCTCACAGGGCTTAGCTCTAATAACCTAAGCTCACTAAGCTCTAAGCTCTAATTACCACTTAAACAAATGTTTCTTGAACGGTTTTAGCCCAGTAACAAGTTAATTTCGATGGGCAATGAATGAAAAAATGTACTACACAGGTAAAGTACTCGGCGTCGTGCTTTCTTGGAACTCCCTTCCACACCGTGTCGCCAGTGCTCCCTTCATTCATCGCATTAAGTCTCGCTACATTGCTCTACAGTTGATTGTGGGCTGGCATTATGGTTTCTTCGGGGTTGTTGGGAAGGCAGACCACCAAGCTTTTGTTAAGTTACATTATGGTTACATACAGGCTGATATAAAAAAAAAAACCCACAACCTGACATTTTTCAAGTACGTATAAAGTTTGTTCTAAGTTAATTCAATTCTGATTCCGAAAAAGTGTGGCCTTTTTTCGAAATTACAAAAGTAAGACGTTGCTTACAGAAAATTCTACTTTCGCTCGGTGTTGCATGACCCACCCCCATGCATCTTGGCTACACCGAACTAAAGTTGAAAGTTCCTAATATTTTACAATTTCGAACAATAGGACACAGTTTTCGGAATCAGAGTTGGGGTTGGATTAAGAAAAATGGCCCCTATTTGTACTTTACTTTTTAAACTTAAAAAGTAAATTTGTGGCTTGAAAAAAAATTCAGGCTGTGCTTTTTTTGTAGACAAAAATGTTATCTTTTGAAGATAACCGAACAATGTTTAGGACAGCTATAGCTTTATGTTACACTCCGTGAACGGCGAATTGAACCGTTGACCTTTGAATCCGAGGTCGTTGATTTAATTTTTGCCCAAACAGCGTGACATTCAAGTCCAAAGGACAGCAGATGTGGGTTAAAAACCGTATTCTATAATATACTTTATTCAATCGGCATACCTTTAATTTCTGAACAATAACTAGAAATTGTAAAATTGTCCTCGGGGGAAAAAAACAGTGGACGAGTGGCCATGTTGATAAAAATGCGGTGTGACAGTGATATGGTGACGTACTGGATAAGAGTATGCCAGTTCGAATCCTGATCAGGTCACTTAATGAAACTTAAGTGCATAAAATGTGGCTTTCTACACTACGAACGTGCTTCTAGTGTACGATTTCCTTTGCCTTTTTTTCGACTAAACTTGATTTTAATCGGGACTGGTTTCGAAGGTATTGTCTAGCGCATCCTGAATGGATTTTATTTTTTTTTCATTGCAGGTAAGATTGAAGCTGGGCTTCTATTTCACTGCCGATAAAAAAAAAAACAGCTGTAAAAAGAATTCAAGCTGAACCAGTGCGTGTCCACTATTTTCTATGGAGTGGCTACAAATCAGGTAAAAATTGTAAACGGATTTTATTAAGACAAAATCGAGGCAGAGGGAAAAAAAATACGACACCGACTCCATGTACTTAACTGTCGTCGTCTAAGCAAAATACGCTAAAACAGTGACCTAAATTTTCCGGATGAAACGTTCATTATTTTACGGAAACTACTTTACTCTCAATTTAGATTGCAACACACTAAAATCTGGATTAAACTGCCATGAATTCAAGCCCGTAGTCAGCTATTCGGTAGGATGGGCAAGGGGAGGGGGTGATAGTTGTCAGATACAGACAATTTTAGGAAAATGGATCATACATTCATTGAAAGGAGGACAAATATTAAGCCTTACTCAGTTTTAGCCAAAACGAATCAGAAACATTTAATTTCTTTTTCCTTGATTTATAGGACCTTAAGGATGCTTTTGTCCTCAAATTCGGGATGTTAGAGAATTTTTGTCCTCTAATTCGGAACGTTGCGAAAACTTTTTCCCTTAAATGTAGGATCTAAGGACACTTCAAATTCGAGACCTTAGGGTTATCATTAAATTCAGGACGTTGCGGATACTTTTGCCCTCAAATTCAGGATAGTAGGGATACTTTTTTTGCCCTCAAATTTGGGACCTTACGAGCACATCTGTCCTCAAATTCGGGACGTTAGGACTCTTGTTCTCATATTCGAAGCTTTAGTGACACTTTTGTCGTCAGTTCGGGACGTTAATAACACGTTTGTCCTCGAATTCGGAATCTTAGAAACAGTTTTGTCCTCGAATTCGGGATCTTAGGAACACTTTTGTCCTCAGTTCGGGACGTTAGGAACACTTTTGCCCTCAAATTCGGGGCCTTCGGATACCTTTGTTCTCAGGTACGGATAAAGGACATTTTTGGCCTTTTATTCGGGAGTTGAGAACACTTTCGCTTCAAGTTTCAAACTGTCAAAAATTTTAGGGGGAGGGGGATGAGACATGTACACCATTCATTCTGATTTCGAATGAATGGTTCCAGCTCGTTTGGAGAATAAACTACTGTAGGATCAGATGTAGGGAGGGCTACCTAATAGCGGTGTTGAAAACATGTTTCAAAACCTTGCAGTACTACCTTTAGGTGAGTCGCGCCACACTTTGCCATGCTTGGCGCCACAAATTATGTAATAAAACAGCTGTTTTGAGCATTGCTGCGTCTGCTGGTCAATGGTGGGATTGGGGGAGGGGAAGGATAACTGAGAATATTTTTCAGTTGTAGAGGAAAAGATAGGAAGCAAATGCGATCAGCTTGACTGCGCGCACTTAATTTCTGCGGAGGGAACGATAAAAGTGAGAACGCCGTAAAGTTAAAGACGATGCACCAAAAATAAACACACGTGCATACGTCTGCATTCGTTTATTACGACCTTTCAGCTAATGTGCAAAGAAAGTTTTTTCACACCTAATTTTCTAGCGCCATCGTGGAAACGTGTACAAGTTGCGGTCAGGAAGTCGAAGCTAAATTTATCTGGGTGGGCAATGAAACGAGGAAATTTGAATTTTACTACTGTAAATAAATTACCGTCTGTATATATATACGAGAAGCGAATCTAAATAGAAGTCGATGTTCTGCTTCCTTTATCGGCTGAAAATTTGGAAAAGAAACGATAAAGAAGTGTAAGAGTTGTTCGGTTTTTCAAACAAATTTCTTGGATTGTGTGATGGAGGTGTGCCTTACCCATCTATGGTTAACGAGCATACACGCGAAAAAAAAACTAAACTTGTCTTCCTAGTTAATAACGAACATCTTTTTTCTTTAAGGAACTAACCTGATAGGCAAATTACAAAGAATGTCTGGCAAGTCCAAGACAGTCCTATCAGTAAGGGTAGTTTGAAAGATTGTCAGGATCCTTCAGCAGTTATGAGATCTATTCTGGCCTATTCCGGGTATTGTCTCAGCCCCCACCATAAGCGTGGTTTGCTGATTGAATCCCTGGGGTTTGCCCATTCCTTGTTAGATCTCTTCTTCACCTAAAAGTTAAATCAGGTTCAAAACTGATCCGACGTGCATGAGTTTCCTTCAATTAATTAAACCTCAACAAAAACTGAGTCTAACTATCCGATTAGGCTAGGGAATTTCACAGTATTGCTCAGCATCGCATTGGCTTGAAAATTTTTTTAAAGTTTGTAGTATAGGTTACATTTGACGCAACTTTTTTTTCCAATGAAGTTTTTTTCTTCCATGAAAACAGAAGAAAAGCTTTTATCCTTGTGCTTGTAAGTTAGTGGTCCAAATAGCAACTTACGATTGGACCGTTTTCTGAGTTCTTTAATATCGTTTTACTGCCTCTGAAACTGAAAGAGTTTTATTTTTGTTTCCCCAACGCAGATCCGTTTTGTCGGAAAAACAAGTTTTACGACAGGCGACTTTATATACCGAAGTATTCTAATGAACAATAAACTTAAAATTTTGGTATTACGTCTTCATCTGTTCACTTGTAATCTCCCAACTTTCAGCTGTCTACATTCTAAATTTAAAGCTGCGATGTCAGTCGATGGTCACTAAAAAGAATGAGCAGCGATTACAGTATGTAAGGCACCGTAGTCTGTTCCAAATTATGTTTGCAGGAAACTGGCTGTATGACTTCACATTTTCTTTCATGCAAAAACATGCAAATATCCCACTCGTAGTAACAGTAATTGAGTGAAGTCTTTAAGTGTGATGTCCACATGTGTTTGCAGTCGTAGTGCAAGGAAACATGGCATCATACAGTCAGTTTCCTGCAAACAAAAGTGGAACGAAGTATAGAGCAGTGACATTTGCCGCCATATTGGCACCAGTATGGGTTTTGGAGGGCCTAACTACAAGGTGCACTACATAAAAATGGAGGGAAAAACAACGGAAGAGCGGATTTCTTAGGTTTAAAATAACGTTGTTCTCTCCAACAATAAAAATCGCGCGTTTTATTTCTAAGAAATCACTCTTCACAGTATCGGCTTCAGTATGACGCTCTTCTGTTTCTCTCTGCCGTGCCCCTTGCAGCTAACCCATTAAGGCTCCAGCATAGAGTTATATACAATAATACTACGTCGTGTCACTGCTCTATAAATGCGAATGTTTCAAACTCTTGGCACTAAAGCAGCGTTATTCTAGCCACGTTTTTGCAGTGAAAATAAATTAGATATTTAGTCGCAAATTAACGTTCGTCTAGCAAGCGGAGCTATGGTCTTGTTTTATTTTGTCATGCAGTATTTCAAATACTCTTGCGAATCAGTTTTCATCTAACAAGTGCAGCTGCTGTTTTACTTTGTCACTGTAGTGTTTCAAATACTTACCAGCACTAATACCACAAGTGTCTAGTTTGATTTCGATAATATTTCGATAATCACTAATTTTATTCTGAACTGAAAAAAAAACCCAAGTGCTTGCGTGAGGTGTTTTTATCAGCTTGGGAAAACAACGAGTGATTTACAAAAATTATCTGTGCTGAACATTTTTAACCGGCAATTGTTATGTTTACTACGTTTAGACTGTATAATAGAGCTCGCTGCTGCAGTGTGTGATAGAGGTATGCGCCTCAACATTTTTGTTGAAAAAGTGGCGGAAGTGTACAGAAGACTGGTTGCGACTAAGTAGTCGCTGGTTTTTCTTTTTTTCTGTAACGGACCTTCAAAACAGAGCGGAGATACAACTCCACTTGAGTGTTTGTTTGGCAGCTGCGATCTCCTTAAAAGCTGTGAAAATGATGAGAAATTAATGCAGTCATGTTACGTATCGTGAAATTGCTACTGGCACACTTGACAGACAGACAGACAGACCATTGGACGAGCGTTTAACAGACTAATCTGAATATTCGTTCAAGCGGCGTTCGTACGCCAGGCCGGGATAGAATTATTATCATCGTGCTACGCCGGTTTACGCGGGAAAAGGAAAAGTGTGCCGAAGAAAAAAAATGAAGAAAAAAAAAGAAAAAATGGCGTGTGTTATCTCGTCTTCATTTCACGCGCTGTTGCACGACTGATTTAGTTGAGCCGTAGACGCGAGAATGATGGCAGTTTTCTTAAAGAAAACGAAAAAAAAAAAATTGAGAAACGAAAAAGTTAAAAAAAAAAATCGGAGCCAAAAAATTAGGAGATAAAACAAAGACCTTGTTACAGCCGGCCGGCCGGCTGTAAGTCGTCGTGCGCTGCGCGCCTTAAACGATCGTATCTCACGTTTTTAAGTTAAATTTCAACGTTAACCCCCCCTTTCTCTATTGTTGACTTCGGGGTTTACGACTAGTCCTAATGTCCTGACCAAAGAGACGCTTGACACGCTTACTCGCTTGTTTTCACTTAATTGTTGCTTTTTTTTTTCAATTTTTTTTTTCTCGGGGAAGGGGGTGAGAGACCCTAATCTTTTAGGGCGTAATTTCCAACGGTAATTGCTAACGGTTTTCCCGTCGTTATACTTCTCCCAACACACGAAACAGCCGAGCGTTCCGTTTTTCCCGGTTTTTAAGGGCAGAGTGTAAGTTTATATACGCAGCCACAATAGCTCATTTTCCACTCCATTATTAATTCTTGCTTTTTTGCCAGGTTTTTTATTTTTATTTTTTATTTTGCAGTTTTTTTAGTGTTGCGGTTGAGCAACACGCAAAAATGTGTGTACCACCACGGGAAGACAAACACGTAGATATTTTTTTGCTTGGCCGTTCAATACTAACTGTTATTTGCCGTGAGTGTTTTTTTTTTTTAATGAGATTCTGTAAATTTTAAAACCGTAAAGACTCGTAAGGGTGGCATAAACATTTTTTTCTACATTTCTCTTCGTAAATTTCGTTTTTGTTGGAATTTGTTGTTTACAGGGTCTAAGTAGGCTACTGGAAAAATATAAGCCTAAAATAGGTCTATAATAGGCCTGACGTATGCTTCAAAGTTTTCTGCATTTCGTAAATTTCGTTTTTGTTGGAATTTGTAGTTTGTAGGGTCTAAGTACTGGAAAAATATAGGCCTAAAATACGTCTGTAATAGGCCTGACGTATGCTTCAAAGTTTTCTGTATTTCTCTTCGTAAATTTCTTTTTTGTTGGAATTTGTTGTTTACAGGGTCTAAGTACTGGAAAAATATAGGCCTAAAATAGGTCTATAATAGGCCTGACGTAGCTTCAAAGTTCGTAAGGCCCATTAGAAAACTTTGAACATGTTACGAATTAACCGTAATTCTATGGTGTGCCATTAGGGATGCGTAGGATTCTGCTCTGGTGAAGTGTATATTTAGGCCTATTTTAGGCCCTTTATTTTTTCAGTACTTTACCCTGTATAAGGTTGTGATTGCAATGTTAAATTAACTAGCCTGGAGCCAGGAGCTCAAACCTGCTGCTTCTCTCCCTAACGGCCTTACGCAAATGGTCGACTACAAAGCGAGAGTTACAACTCCTTGGCATTTATTCGTACCTATAGTGATAGCCATCAACGATGCGTGTCCAAAGTAAGCATAAAGGTAAGCACCAACACAGTAATAAAGTGACAGCAAGCCAGAATGATGCACAGTAAGACACGAAGCGACGTTTCGGGTCGGTAGACTACCCGTTATCAAGCTGTACACTACACGCAAAAAGCGAGAGTCAAAACATAAATTACACTTCAGGGGCAGTCCACCTAATTCAGCCGGTTTTTTTCCTTCAATTTTCTCATTTTTCGGGTGCAAGCGTAAAGTACAGAGGGCAAAAAGCAATACAGTAAAGTGCCTCCATACAAACCATTTTTTTTTATTATTATTTCAGTTTTCGCTTTTCTGATCATTCTAGAAGAAAAATCGAATAATTGTTAACAGAACATCCGGAAATTGCGAAACGAGCATTTGACCAAGACCAAGCATGCGCGGCGTTGTGAACTTGTGCTCTATACACCATACCTTGAAAAATACATTTCTGATTTACCATCAACTTCAACGGTTACACGGATGGCAGGAATACGGCGCGGCGCCCCTAGGAAAATGCCCCTGGGCGCCCCTTGCTCGCCTTACCCTTCCTGCGGCCCTGGGTGGGTCTTTTTGCCCTTGTTGAGTTTTGGTACGATGCTTGTTTACGGATTAAATACACCATTCTATCATGGCAGGAGCTAACATCTACGTTTGGTTTTTGACTTAACATCTGGTTTCTAGAGAATTCAGCTGCTCGCAATTGGAGAAATCGTAATTGGCGTGTAGTTAAACAAGTCCTCGTTGGTTTGGCAGAGATATTTACAACCAGGTGCTGTCCGTACCAGTGTCTGCAGCTGTACCACTACAGGAGTTTACGAAACACAGTCTAAATTTTTCGCGCAGTTTATGAAGCGTGCGGGTAATTTGTTTTAGATCGCAACCTCATTTATGGCCTGCGTATAAAATAAACGAAATTTCTTTTTCCAAGAACCAGTTCCGGATACGAAATTTGTTCCTTTTGAAGCCTCCGTTTCGGCCAAAAAAAACGGCGTAATTTTTCAAAATTTTCAAATCGAAAAATATATTTTGAGTAAATAAATCAAGTAGAATTGTTTCAATGTGTTTTTAAGCAACAAAGATGTCAAGACGAAATAAACTAATAACTTGTAGAAAAAATAAGAATCCAAATTTAATAGGTTAAGGTCCGATTCTCAGCCCGGTGACTTTTCTTTTATACACCACATGTGCATTGGTTCCGAGTGGGATTCGAACCGTCATTCACTTGGTTTGTTAAGCTAAACCTTAAAGCAGAAACTGCCTTCGTCTGTACAGATGGACTCTCCCGTTCACTCGTAGGCGGGCAGACCTCTATATTGTTCGGTGAAATTACCTACTGGTTCAGCCACCACAGTTTTTTTTTTTAAACTTAACTTGCGTTGGTGAGCACAGTAAGGAGTACAAGAACGGTTCTGCTTGGAAGAGCCAAGTGTTACAGCGTTTTAGAAGAGAAGAGAAGGGGATGGAAGAAGAAGAGCATCAACAAGTTTGCACCCATAATATGCAATGTCTGCCTTTAATTTAGGCCAACAATAGACAAGACAACTAAAGCTACTAAACAACTGACAATTCCTGCAAAAAAAAAAACTTAGAGCAATAGACGTGCTTCTAAAGAAATACAGCTGAAGCTCTACAACCGAAAGAAACAACGGCTGAACAACTGCATGGAATATTATTAACTCAGCAAACAGGGACGGACCATCAGGGTGTTCAAGGTGTTGAGATGAACAAAGGCCCTGCACAGTACAGAATCAGAATGCTGAATTGCTGATGAATTTAAACGAAAACGCCACAAATCCATAAAAAGCCATTATATTAAACTATTAAGCTACTAAGCAATAGCCAACAATCATCACATTAAAAAAAAACACACACACAATAATGAGTTTAGCGCAGCATGAATTGGCGGAGCAGAGCAGAGCGGAGTGACGGGCTTGATTATCGCATCGGCTCGGAAGCTTCAATCCCAGTTGGCGTTGCAGCTGCAGCGTGAGTTTTCTGAGTTTTTTTTTGTTGAGGTAGGAACCTTTTGAAAATCCCCCCCCCCCCCCCCCTTTTTTTAATAATTTTTTTTTTAGGGGGGGGGGGGGGGGGAGGGTTCCTTAGGCTAACTTGCACACAGGTCCGAAGCGTATTTGTTCCGCCACTGTCAGCAAATGCTCTTAAAAACGACTGAGGATAGATCTCTCAATTGTACAAAAAGGTATGCATAATAAGCATCCAAGCCAAGAGCCTATCCAAACGATTCCGTTCCACTTCTTAAAACGCATTAACGCGCAAAAAACGTAGGAAGCCGGATGTAAGGCTGCTTAAGAAGAACACCTTAAAATATGCGAAACAAGAAAACCCTAAGAAATGTAAGGTAAGATACAAACATATTAAAACCGACTCATGGTTCCTGACGTTCCCTTACACTTTTTAGTACTACATCCTATATGGTTGTTTTTCTTGTTTCACTGATATTTTTTTATATTTTTATTTAAAATCCAGTCTTATATGTTGTTATCTACTCCGTAGCGTTTTTGAGCGTTAATACCACTGGTTTCCATTAAATAATTACAGCTCCGAAGTGGGTATGCCTACCTGCTGATTTGTATCTCATGAACCTGTTGCTTTTCAGGGGGTGGTGACGCACGCATCGCAGTATAAACCAAACTATTTTAACTATACCCAACAGTGCGCAACAGTGATATTTTCCACCATGAACTCAGATCGTAACCTTTCCAGCTCGTGTGGCATGCTATATAAGCATTCCAAGCTGCAGTCGGTTTTGGTCGTGGCTGATTTCCTGTGGCATGCGCGGCCCCCCCCCCTCAAAAAATGCCCTGGGACTAGGTTACTGCAGTTGGAAAATGTACATCATTAAAAACGTGCGATGTGCGCATGCGTGCGTGTTTGTACCTCTACTCAAGGCACTTAACGAAGATGAGAGTACTACCAAATGAAAAATAAGTAAATTGCGCTTTTAGTAAGCCTATTTCCGTACTGTAACTTGTCTTTTCGACCCTCAAACACGCTAAGAACTGCTTTGAAACAGTCTTGACGAGAAATTCGATCAAATATTCAGAGCAATTCATTAGATAATACCTTGGTTCTCAAAAAAAAAAAAAAATCCCAAAAATGGTGACACATTTCCCACCATTGTAGCAGCAACACGACATATAAATCTCTAAATTGATCAACTTCAACTGGTTGGAGGAACGGACATAATTGTCTTGTAAGCTCTAGACTTTGTCAGACATTCGTTTTTCTGAAGCTAGGAGCCGCGCGGAGTGAGTGAGCCCACGAGAGGTTCTTGCGTATTGTAAACCTTTTACCCGTAAAACAACTGCTTGCTTCATTTGCCCTTTACCTTGTGATTTCTTTCTTTATTCAGCACATCAGCTTCGTGAGTGTTCTGGGGATAATGTGTAACCGGCTGTTTACATGAATAGCAAGATGAACACGAAGCCAACACGAAGCCAACACTTCGCGGTGCACCTTGTCATTACGTGACCTGCAGCGCACCCGTTCAATTACCGCCTAACAGGGGAACTGGCCGAGCGCCAGCAACAAGTCAACGAGCGGGTCAACCAGTGGGAACCGGATCTCTGCAGCCAGCCAGTCTGTCACGTGACGTAAATCCTTGGCGGGGATCCTCTGCTACAGCAGGTATAAAACGCTGCAGGAACAACGGATCATCAGTTGGTGTTGGAGGTACAACTCGGAAGGTTGGACCTCTGACGCTCTCTAGGGCTGGTGCAGGTTGCAACCTGGAACCAGTGCTTAATATGTGATACTCTGTGCATAGTCTTCTAGATGTGCAGTAAGGAGTGAATTGGGCTTGAGCTTTGTCTTGAATTCAATCGTCCGCTCCCTGATTACTTACAGATGTATGGATCGACGCCAAAAGAGTGACAGAAAAAAGTCCTGAGAATTGCTGGAGTAAAAAGCAGAAAGTTAAAAAGCATTCTAGTAATTAAAAATATATACAGAGTAGCCATTAAAGTGCAGGTGAAAGACGAAATCATGAAGTTCAGTTCCTATAGACCTGAACCGTTTTCAAGTGAAGGGTTTAAAACACGTCAAACAACACAAAAATTAAGACTGTAAGGTTTGAACCACGACCCTTCACTTGAAGACGGTTCCGATTTAGGAACCGAAACGTCGCGAGTTCGTCTTTCACCTACACTAGATGGCTGGCTACTCTGTACGTATTTTTATTTTTAAATAACAGGAGCAAAACAAGATTTTTTCATTGTTGGTATTTTAACACGGAGCAGAAATTTAAGAGCGTTAAAAGTATTCACCCAATAGTTTCTCAACATATTTTGTATTTTTACCAAGATAAAAAAAAAAAATTAGCAGTGGAGTTTGATGCATTAATTTCAGCACTTTTACGCCAGCACATTGTATAAGCTTACGTCTTCTACGAAACCACGTTTGTTTGCTTCGGCTTGAAGCCTATTACAGGATACACATCGTCCAGTAGCCGATTATTGTGTTCCAGAAGGGCGACTGGGCGGGGGGGGAGGGGGTCGAAGGGAGGGGCAGTGAGATGAGAGAAGGATACAACCACACGAGGGAGAATAAACAAGCAGCTCGTGGGGGTAGTGAAGCTTACAATCCCGGGAGGAAGTAATGCAGAGAAAAACCCACACAACTGTATAGTCTGTGGGTTGGGTGGTGTGGGTGGTTTTCATACATCCTCGTATTCGAGCCCCTAACCCAACACGAGTGAAACGATGAGGACTCTTCCCCTCCCCTTCCCCTCCCTTCCAGCAACCATTCGCTCCCCCCTCCCGACTCGCCAGACTGACGGGGTGCAATGAGCCATAGGTTGTTATTCCACGGGAAATAATGGGAGGGGACGAATTAGATACGTACGTCAAGTCAGCTGTCCCTTGGTTTAGAAAAATGATGTAAAGGTCAGTGGTCATCGCGAGCTGTAAAAAAAAACATTGGAGCTTGGGGAGGCGGGGGGCATTAAGTTGGCGTCAAAGAGGATTTGACTTTGTCATATTCATTTAATTTAATTAAAAACCTGCAAAGAGTTACGATTGGGCAATATTTGCAAGGGCGGAGCGGAGCGGAGCGAGCGGAGCGAAATGGCAAACGACCCGTGTTGCATTGGAGACAGCGTTGTGGCTCATTTTTTGGTTACGTCATCATCGCATTTTGGAGTTGAATTTTAAGCCACAACAGGTGCAATATAAAATTAAAACAACAACGTTTCAACAATCGACAACCAATTCCCTTGAAGCTGAATTTCGGTACACCGTGCAGAAGTAAGTGGAGAACGGATATCCCCCTTGGCTATACTAACACACTCATCGAAAATCTTTAAAACCCCAAAACTGCTCCCCCTCCCCCCTCCCAAAAAAAACCCAAAAACTTTGTCACTTTGCCTCATTTTCAAGAAATCTCTGAAATTTCAAAAAAAAACACACAAAAAAAACGTGCTAAGTGTGAACGATATCAGACTGGTGGCAACCATAAGAACCTCAAGAAACTCACTATAGCGAAGCAAAACTATAACAAGCAGACGACACGTTAAACACCCGCTTATTAATTTTTAAAATTAATTATTAAAACATGTTCAAATGCTACTCACAGCCATACTGACGCCGCCGTCATTCTGCGAGATGAGAAATTATCTCTGGCCGGACAAGCTTTTGGTTGCGGTTTCTGATGTTATATGTTTAGCCGCAGCGAGCACGGTAGCGCGAGCGAGGCATGTAATATATAAAAAAAAATTTCCGACAAATCTGCAAATTAGGGTAATTCGTGGTCGCAGTTCACAAAAATCGTCATTTTTTTTCTTCAAAATTACGGGTCACACTCGTGCCGCCATACGCGCTGCGGCTAAACATGCAACATCGGAAACCAAAAACTTATCCGGCTAGAGATAATTTCGCATCTTGTAGTATGACGGCGGCGTCAGTATGGCTGTGAGGAGCGTTTTTGCATGTTTTAATAATTATTATTTAAAATTAATAAGTGTGTTCGCATGTTTTCGTTATGATTATTATAACTACGAAAAGATTCGACCGGTAGATGAATTAGGTCGATAGCGTGAAAAGTAAGGTTTCCAAATAATTACCAATGATTCTTTAAAAAATACGCGTGGTGATGTATCAGGAAAATACGACAAAAATGTTGATGCGACTACCGTCCCTTTAAAGGACGAGGGAATCACGTGATACGCAAAATATATCTATTGTGTACGCGACATATCTTGATTCCTGGAAGTTTTTTATGAGCGGTTACGTCTTCCTGGAGGGGGAGGCTTTAATCGACGGCCGCCATTGTTTTTGTAACCATGTTGGATATCAACAAGGCACTCTGCTGCCAAAAACGTACAATCGATCATCTGTGTTTTGCGGCGAACTCAAGATAGGCCGCGCACACTTTAGTGCAATGCAAGGTATAACAATTTCCACAGGCAAGCTGTTACTGATAACAAAAGACAACACACGTCACTTACATGTAGGAGGACTTGAAGTGCGATTTTCCGCTTCGCTCTAAAAAAAAACCCGTGGAAAAATCTCCGCTAAAAAAATTCCTTACTAAAAAAAACCCCAACCATAAAATTCCCCGGTTAAAAAAATCCCCAAATCTAATAATAAATAAAATCTCACCAGGATTATATGTATATTATTTTTAAAAAAAAATGATTTGCGGTAAACCAGTTGATGTATTTTTCTTTCATTTTACAATGGAGCGACTAAAGTCCAGAAAAGGCGAGTTTTAGCTGACCTTCAGTGGCTGTAAGGGTGGTACGCGGACACTTAGGCACCCCAATTTAGGCACTGGACAAATTGGCCGTCGGACAAATAGGCACCCGGACAAGTAGGCACCAAGTTTAAAATTTTTATTTTTAATTGGGTTGAATTGTCCTCAAATTATGGGGTGGGGCAGAAAAAAAGTGTTATAAAATGTTCGTAGCGTTCAAAACTGCTAAAGATTGTTGGCATCTTTATTATACTAGCATCTCTGATCTTATATGTTAGCCGCAGCGAGCGCGGCAGCACGAGTGAGGCAACATAATTTGGAACATTAATTCACCACGCAAAAATTTCGGAAAAAAATGCGAAAACTCCCCCCACCGTCCACACGACTAAGTGTCCCAGATTTAAAACAAACGATACAGAATTTGAGAGCAATCCATCCCAATTAAAAAATAAAGTAAAAAAACTTGGTACCTGTTTGTCCGGGTGCCTATTTGTCCAGTGCCTAAATGCGGGTGTCTATGTGTCCGGTGCCTATGTATCCTACATCCAATGTATCATTAAAAAAAAAACGATTTAAAAAATTTAGTTCTTCAAAACTATTACAGCTAAAATTTTTCTAAAACAACCACTTTGTAGTCAATCATTTAAATTTTGATTGGTTGATGCAAACGTGTATACCGAACGCCAACTAGCGGCAAAACTAGCGCAATTAGCGTTCCAGATTTTTTTGTCAGGAGCCGCACACAACCTCCAAAAGCGACATTAACGAATTTTGAAATTTTTTTTTCTGAGTTATTTGATTGGGGGAATTTTTAGTAACGGAATTTTTAGCTGGGAGTTTTTCACGTTGTGCTTTGACGCGTTTTAACGAAGCTGATCTGGATATTGATTGACGGATTTGATTTTTTATTTTTGCTCATTTTGACCTTTTAACAATTTATTACTAAATATGTGCGTTTTATTGTTGATTGAATGCTTCGTTTAAATTAAAAGTATCGTTTTAAAGTGGCACCATTTACGTTTTTAAGAAGGTCGCAGAGTTAGAAGCAGTTAAGTTCAATCCTAACTTTTGCGACTGCGTTTTTCATAGATCTTTTGTAAATTTGTTTAGAAGCCAAAAGAACTGTAACTACTCAGGGAGTGGACGATTGGTTTCAAGATATACTCGAGCACAATTCACACCTTACTGCACAGGTAGGGGTCTGTACACAGAGTAGCACATATTAGGCACTTATAAGTTGCAGCCTGTCAGCCGTAACGCTCAGCTCTAGGAGGACCAACCTTTCGACTTGTTCCTCCTTCACCAAATGGCCCTTCGGTTGCCCAAATCCCACGTTTTATAGTGGGGCCAGAACAATAGAAGTGGCCTGAGGCTTTGCGTTGCGTAACTGGCTAACTGGTACGAGCCGGTCCTAACTGGTTTGAACAGGAGGACTGGCTCGTTACCCGGCTGTTGGCGCTCGTCCAAGTTCCGGTTTGAGCGGAAGTTGGGCAAACGCTCAAGCAGCTTTATGTAACTGCAAGGTGCACTACGAGCGTTCACTCTTATTGCGCCTTGCTATACGTAAATAGCATGTTACAGAACAAGGAAGCAGCAACGAACGCATCTTTGATTGCTTTAAAGTTGTTTTATTTGTACTGTTCTTATTTATTCAAGAACTCATGCTGTGTATTGGTTCAAGAAAGTTTGCTTCCAGCGCAACGTTTACGATTATTTACCACCAAGGAAAGAGAAAACTGAATTACAAATCAAGACAAACTCCTGATGTTTACCCATTAAACGTTGAAGTTGAACTTTATTCTTCAAAACTCTAAATGGTTGTTCGAAGCCATTTTATGTCGAATTTCGTGGTTCATATTGGGATTCCACTACGCTTTGTACTAGGATTACTTCTAATGATATATTTTATACTAAGCAAGTTAAAAAAAATGTTGTTTGTTGACACTATAGTGTATGTCTACTCTCCTAGTATTAAGTATTAACCAAAAACCAATACTGGTATATGAGAAGCCGCCAAGTTTCCAAAAAGCGTCAGCATTTGAAAGTAGTGATATCGTTCAACCAGGGAAAGGCCGCCAAGGTTAATCCTATTAGCCAAGTTAATCTACCGAATAATTAATTGTTCGAACGTTAAATGAAAACGAACAATGCTATTCGTAGCAGCAATCTTCAAGTTTTTGTTTAACGTCCAAAGTATTATTCGATGCGATTAACTTGGCTAATAGAACTACCCTTGGCGGCCTTTCCCTGGTTGAATGATATCACTACCTTCAAAGGCCAATCTTTTTTGGAAACTTGACGGCTTCTTTTATACCTGTTTTGGTTTTGGTTGGATATTACAACTTTCTTAGGACTGTGAACATATAAAAGGTCACACCGTCTTATCTTCATCTCTACTTTTTTTTCCGGAGAAATTTTATGTCTTTAAATTTTATCATTGAAAATTTTCACATTTGCCATTGCATTATTATCCTTTACATTAGCCAAATTGGCACGGATTGGTTTATTTTATGTCTATGCTTAAGTTTCTTCAATCCTGTTTTTGTGCACACTGCCCAACAAATGCTGATTTTCGTTTGCTTCGCTCACTCAATCAGCACACCCCCTTCAGTTGCTCTTTCCGAGGTTAATGTTAATCTGTACAATGAAGCTGCATTTTCTCACTCAATGCTGTTTTGGTTACCTATATATTATTCTTATAATATTATAAACGGTCAACAGCCTTTTCTTGCGCTGCCCTTGTACCTGTTACAACGTCCGGTCACACTTGGCAAATTGCACCGGCATGCTGGACGCGCACAAGCTACACTAGCTAAAACTTTACGCGTTACGAACGCCTCAAGCGGAGCAAACTTAATCATCTTTGAAAACAGATTACAGAAAGGGCGGGTTCGGAAAGCCAAGAGTAATGGTTCGATCGTCCATAGCACGTCTACCCAACTACTGACTGCGTACGGAAACTGCAGCCTCTTGTTAGGTTCGCTTGGCGGATCCTCAACCCTTCACAAACTGGATAGCAGTTCTCAAAATCAGAAGCGCTTCTTGCAGGTGTTGTCTGTGTTTTCCTGTAGTTGACTACAAGCAGCGGCGTGCACAGACGGGAGGAGGAGGAGTGGGCGGGGACATTGCCCCTGCCCATTTTGGAGAAAAACCTCTTTTTACCCTTTTTGAAGAAAAAACATGCCCTCTTTGCTTTTCCACTGAAAAATGATGGGCGCAGCGAGGAGAAAGGACCTAGAGCCCTAACCAGCCCCCCCCCCCCCCCCCCCCCAGGAAGCCTAAAAAAGGGGCCACAAATTGTTAAAAAAAAAAAAAGTTGAGTGACAACCCCCAAAAAAATTCCCCAGAAAAATAAAGCCTCAGCATGCCCTTTTACTGAAAGTTGCCCCTGCCCTCTCGGATGTCTGTGCCCTCACGCTACCGACTACCAGTATCGTAGGTAATCGACAGTGAAGATAGTCAACAGTGTTACGTCAACCACAATAGCACCAACACCTTGTTTTACCGTAGTTGAAAAATGTGGGCAGACAGTGTGAACTGAACGATTCCCATGTTTAGGAATACGAGGGACGCGATAACAAACTTAACTTACTAACTGAATTAACTAGCTGAACTGGGCACTGCACTGTGACTGAGGTTGGCGCGAATGACCTAGCTGTCGCCGCGCCATTAAGCTTCAACCCCCCCCCCCCGCCTCGAACTGGGCATTCTATATGCCTGTTTAGTAACGTAAATCGCGTATTAACGCCCGTAGGCTGTTTAACTTTATTTTCTTAAAAATAGGGTGGGCCGTAACAAACGCATAAGTTTCATTTTTCGAATCTTACTTCTGTCCAGGGAAGATGTTTGGACTTAACTCCATCGCTAAAAACGGCGTTTATGCGATCATTCACGTACGTGATCTGATTTCGGACTAGCATTAACGCAGTGCCTTTATTCTCATTTGTTTTAGGAATCTAAGTTTATTAGTTGGCTAGTTTATTTAGTTTGCTTTATATATGCAAACCAAATAAACTAGCAAATCGTGGTTTTCTCAAACCAAAAATAACTGACAGCTTAATTTTGGTGTATTTAAGCGGATAAAACACTGATTTTCTTGAATGTATGAAACTTATAGTTAATTCTAGCAGAAAAAATACGATCTAAAAGTTCAGAAAGATACTTTAAGGTCAGAAATCGTGAAATAACCTAGTTACACCCCCCTTCCCCCCGTTACAGAAAGTCATACAGCTGGTAGGGGTAATTTCCCGATTTCTGACCGTAAAGCATTGTAGGGGGGGGGGGGGGTGGAGTGGGCCGTAGCTTTGCCAGGGCTGTTAAGAGGTGATTTACTGTAGTTAATATCAGCACACCAACAGCATTCACCTTGTCCCCGCCCTGCGGCCCAAGCAGCATTCGCCCCCAAACCAATGGAGGGTTTCGTCCATAGACAGTGTTTAGGTAAAACATTAACACGATAGAACACGACTTGTGAAGTCTGTATTATGAACTCATACATCATTGAGATGATATTGACGTGGTTCCAAACCATCGAACGTTAAATCATTACACAGACGTTCGTATTGTAGCCATTGCTCCAAGACCTAATATTGGATTTGTTTGTGTTTGATTTTCGCTCTTGTTTTGTTGTATTCCTTGACGAGTCACAGCGATTTGGATATGTAGATGGACATTGTTGCATTAGGTTATTTGTTAGGGTTATTTGTCTGCGGCCTTGCAGTGCTGGAAACACCGGTTCTCGTCAGATCCCTGAAGTTAAGCAGCATTGGGCCGGATTGATACTTGGGTGGGTGACCGCCTGGGAATCTGGCTGTTGCAGACATAGAGCCTTAGGGCTTCGGGCAGATGATTTTAACGCTCGTTAAACCCTTTAAACCCTTTTGTTAGGGATGGGTCGGTTTTTTTCTTTTTTACTTCGGTTTTCCAGCCCAAAAAACCGCGGTTTTGGTATCGATTTTTGTTACCCTCCACCCCAACCAGATATTTCTATTTTTTCTTCTTGTAACAGTAGTATTACTGGCTTCTAATTCGCTCTTGCTTTCGCTTTCAGCAGCGTCATAGACCTTGGGCCACTGTTTTTTTTTTTTTTTTTTATTTAAGGAACCTTTCAAATAAAATTATAATTATAAAAAAAAAAAAAAAAAAAAAAAAAAAAAACATTAAAACAACAAATCAATCTTTGATTTTTCAAACACCGTACGAAAAACCTACAAAAAATCCGAATCGGTTTCGGTTTCGGTTTTCAGTAAAAACGTAAAATTTGGTTTCGGTTTCCGACCCATCCCTATTATTTACTACTGTATCTTCCCAGTGTTGCTCTTTAATAGAATGGATTCCACCTGGGAATTCATTCCGGGCCGTTGACCGGCTGCGGTTAACGCTCGCTAAAACCCTTTGACCCTTTTTGAATGGATTCGCGTGGCCTAAATTCCGCGTTTCACTGACGATTTCACGCAGTAGGCAATTAGCCCGAAGTATTCATCCGTGGACATTGTTTCGTTGTATTATTTTATTGTTGCATTTGTGTGAAGCCAAAACTATCGTGTGCTAAGTTCCGTGGTGAATTTTTGTGTCAGGTCGGGGCACCTGAGTGGCTGACAATGTTCGAAGCATTGTAGTTTTGAAGTTTCGTAGGTATAGTCGTGCAAAAAAAAATCACAGTGGTTACCGCTCTGAATAAATCAATCAGTCAGTTCGGGCGAGCATCATGAAACTTGATTATTATATGGGTGGATTAGTGCATTATATACTCCCATTGTTTAAGCCCTTTGTGATCATCTTATTTTCATTTCCATAAAAACCAAATCATTTCATAGCGCTGAAGAAGAGAATGCTTATGCTCAAGGACACCCGCTGATAGGCAAAAAGGGGTGGGCTCGAAAACTCAGAAAGGGCAAAATGATAAAGCAAAAGGGCCAAAAGGTTAATCAATGACCCGAAATTACGTGACACATGGCACTGGATGAGAAGTTTTCCCTCCATCCCTTGCCATGGTGGAAAGGAAAGCTTACATTTTTAACGTTTTGGGCTCACAGCATTTTTTTCACAACATTTTTTGTGCGTAAAAAGGGCAACCAGTCTCTTGGGGGGGGGGGGGGGGTCTCAGCCACAACAGCTCTGTAGGGGCGCGCTTGCTTATGCTGCGTGTACACCCGCTGATTTAACCCAGGGACCTTTCACTATCTACCGGGCCGGTTCACTCAGTTGAACGCGTCTGAGCTATAGCACAACTATTTCCCGTGGTAAATGACGTTTTTGCTCCCGAACCAATCCTCGAAGCAGACGACGCTTGGTTTTTCGAACCCAACAAAAAAGTTTGTTTTAACTAGCGAGTAGTTTTTAACAAACTTGATGAATAATTATGAAATACCTAATCGCTAAATCTTTACTGAACGTTAAAATACACATTATTAAAACAAAAAGACAAATTCTTGCCAGATCACCCAAGACGAGAGTAGCTGACGTCATTGCGTCAAAACCAAAACAATGGCGTCTTTTACGATGTTCGCTTGTAACGGTGCTCTCCGTCTGATAACAAACGTTGCGATTGTTAGTCGCATTGTCGATTCAACGGGTAGGTTAAAAATATTTAAACAATTGGAGCGGTCCGGCTTACATTTGATGATGAGTACTCGTTCGTTTGTTAGTCCAATTTTGTGTCGATTCATCAGAAAAATCAAAAGCCAATGAGATGTAAGAATCAGTAAAATGGCGCGAAATGGGAGCACAGACGTCAGAAGCGTTTGAAGCAGCTCCCAAATCTCGCACGGTTCCTCGCGGTTAAGCGTAATAGTAAGTGGGTTCACCCTATATCTAGGCTACGTATAATCCAAGCTCCCTGGTTTAACCCACATTGTTTATAATTTCATTGGCCTTTGTTTACCATGTTTTTGTGCTGTGGTTTTGGTGTTTATGTTTAGGTTAGTTTTTTTAAAGCAGTATTATACGAATGACCGCATGCGTGTATGACCGCGTACGCTCAATAACAGTAAAGTATAACATTTCTTTTTTGTTTACCATCATCATTGCGGGCGCTAGAAATGATGTTATTATGTTACATCATTTCATTCTTGCACTGCGAAACAATGGATTCTTTTGGCATTGCATTGCCCATTTAGACACACGCTAGTGTATCGCCGCCAAGTTGAAAGGTGGCCACTAGCAGACTGTGTCTTTTAACTGTAACGACCTTATTCCTGATTTCAGCCTACTGGTGTAAATTCCCCATGAGGTAGAAATCTTTGCATATCGTTGGAATTAGGAGGCTTCGGTCCAGTAACAAAGAAAACTTCAACATTAAAGTGTGAGAACGTGTCCTTTATGGGAAAAAAAGTTCCCTCAATAACGTCGATTTGTGGTGCTAAGGACAGAGCTCCCATGTTAATTCTCATAGGGTATAAAGCCACGTCCACAGCTCGTTAGGGAAAGTTCGCATATTTAAATTTTGACACACAGGTAAAGAGTAGTACGGGGGAAGTGGCTTTTTGTAAAATGGGTGTTGCAGCTAGAAGCACGTGGTCCTGAAGTAACGCGTAAATACAAAATTATTGTTGTAACCATTGTCGTCAGTATGAAAGTTATCCTAATGTCGTCCGTCGGAAAGAAAAATTTTAAAAGTTTTACTCAACAAATATTACAGCTAAAACTCTATCACGTGCGCTCTAGTCAGTGATGTGCGCAAGTCAATTCAGGACTTGAGAAATAATTGACTCAAATCTACTTTTGTGGAATTGATTCAACGTTGGGCAATTCCAGGTAATGAATTGATGAAATTGATTTTATCAATCTTCGATTCCGCTTGACTTGATTTGAACTTTGATACTTGCCGAAATTATAAAATGACTTTCTAGAATTGACTTGATGGAGATCAATTCAGTCTTGTTCTGCTCAGGTTGAGTTGAGTTGACTTTGCCAAATCATCCAATGGACATGGCGTTGCCTAGACTTGATTTGATTTTTATTTGACTTGTTTTGAGTGGATTTGATTCAGCCCGGATTGTAGGTGCAGTTACATCCGTATCAGGCCAATTCCACAAAAATCAAGTCAATTACACCCAACTTCAGTCCGAAACTCTTAAATTTTGCATATTTACCGTAAATGATGCTGCAATTCGTTGAGTTGCATGGAATTGAATGGGATTGGTCAGCGTTTTTCGTGAGCCACCTGGAATTGACTAGAATTATGACTGGACCAACAGCAAGCCAATGAATTGGAATTGATGCGTAGAATTAGAAACGGAAAGTGATCGATTGGAGTTGATTTAAAGCAGCAAATAGAGAATCTGGCAGTGAATTGAATTGATTGAAACATGGCAATGACTTGGTTGATGCCTTTCAGGCCTTTTCCTTAGAACATTCCCCCTTAAACCCTAGTCCCAACTTAAACTTGTACCATTTCAACTTAAATTCAGTATTTTGGGCTTTTAGTCAAAACCAAATCGAGCCAAACGTTCATTCCTCTTGAACCCTTTTGGGACCTGAACCCGCAATTCAGGCGAGCTAATACATACACCGTAATGAATCTGAACCACTTTTTGGGTAACATTATTCCACCGTAGATTTACAGAAGCTTTGAGCGTTAGGTTTTGGATCAAAATCGTTACCCCAATTTTAGCTACCAACATTCTAAAACTCCCGTTCGATCCCTTTCGTCCCCTTCAGTCACGAGGTAAACCCCGAAGCGAATCACAACATATTTTAGGAATAAGATTTATGTGTATTTAAATCAAAACAAGCATACTGAAGGCGAGTTGAATGGTTGCCAGCAACCCTCTCGAATGTGAAGCCAATAGCAGTCGCCACTTGGCCAGTAGACCTTACAAAGCACTCGCCATTTCACAATTTCTACTCGCCACATACCAATGACATCTTGCACGATGCATGGTTTTTTTTTAATTCATGCATTTACGAAATTGTAGAATTGTCTTTAACCCCAGTATTAATAAAGATAAAGCAGTTACGTAGCCCTTATAAATCTGAGCATAACTCAGCAAACTGTTCGTATCTAACTTGTACGGTTCCCGAGATATCGCTCTTTGAGTGTCATTCTCTATTGCTAGTCGCCATTTTGGCGAGTAAGGCTAAATTTCAGGTCGCCAACCACTGATTTCCATTCGTCAAATGCCGAGTGGCGACCGACATTGGAGAGGGTTGGTTGCCAGACAGGATATTTTCGGGTATAGACGTTTTTCAGCTGGCTTTTAACCCCGGGTCTTAGCTATACGGTTGCAAGGCGTGCCAGCTAAGGATTGTCCAAGCCTGTAGTGCTGCACCAACGCAGCAAAGTCACCAGAGAAATCATCCATGGCTCTGCTGTCGGTTTGGATTCCACATCAAAGGGCATTTCTGAACAGATTCGTCCATGTCGTACATGTCTCTTCTCTTCAAACATTAATCCCGCCTCAACGGACTTCGCAGTATACGAATATCTATCCCGCCTTTCCATATACGGCTTTGTGGTTGAAAAGTTTTGCTTTCGCGAACTTTGCGGTCGAGGCCAAGCTGAGTTTGCATAGACCGTAAGGGTGTTGCATTAGGATTGGATCGAGGACTCGACGGTTTATGGTGATTTCATGCGTTCGTGCAAACTCCAGTGCATTATTTATTGGTAGATGAGTGATCTCTCAAATCATCATCCCTGAAGTTTCGGAGGAGGGTGCAGGGAAGGGGAGAGTTAGAATTCGGCTTTGGGCAAGATTTGGAAAAACTAAAGAAAACAAACCAACCAACGTCCGATTCCGATAAGCATTCAGCAATACTAAAAAGGAAAGCAGAAAGGAAATTTGAAGCCCATTTCATTCCGCTTCTGCATACGGTAAAGCATGATTTTTTCGTGTGTAAATTAAATAAACTCTTCGCCCTCAGTGTAGTGCAGTCAGATTTCCACGTTAGTCTGGGGACAAGTAACCTATGTGTTGATGTGCTCTTCCCGCTCCGTCGTCTCTTCCTTTCAAGTTTGAGTTTGGATTAGTGCAGTCAGATTCCTAAGTTGGTCTGGGCGCAAATAATCTATGTGTTTTTGTGGCCTTCCCGATGTATCCTTTCTTTCGTTCAAGTTTGAGTTAATCACATGTTCCAATAACGATTTGTGATTGAAAAATATATCAGCAAGGACAACAGTAAGGACGCTCTAAGTCTCGTAAAGAGGTTTTATAAATTGTACTTCCAGCTGCGTACATTCCGAACCATTCTAAAACCGTTAACAACAAGAACTCCCCTAAATATCCATTGGAAGGTCATTATGAACATGGTGTAAATATTTGGCGTAAATACATGGTGTAAATACATGGTGTAAATAAAAGGAGTAACCAAGCTTGAAAGACATCTTACACTGCAAAAATGGCGTTGTGAGTTACAACACCAACATAATTCTAAAACTCAATATGAGGACGCTCTGGGTCTTATAATGAGGTTTGAGGCGTAAAACAAAATGTCTGCAAACGCAACGTCTAAAATCGGCCTTCCAAGCACAAATATTAGTAGATGTTACGTGTTTAAACGTCTACAGAATAGGTGTTGTAAGCCACAACGTCTATAAGTGTTATAACCCACAACGTCTACAGAATAGGGCAGTGACACGACGTAGTATTATTGTTTATAACTCTATGGTGGAGCCAGTAACTGGGTTAGCTGCAAGGTGCACTGGTGGGAAAAGAAGAGCGTCTTACAGAAGCCAATGATATTAGACTGGATTTCTTAGGCCTAAAACGCGCGATTTTTATTGATTTGTTGGCAGTTGCTGACGTTTTTAAGCAAGTGGAATCTTTATTTTCCAATTACAACCTAAGCAGCATATGGGATTGGAGAAAACAACGGTTTTTTAAGCCTACGAAATCCACTCTCAAAGCACTGGCTTGACTAGAAGTGCCGTTATTTAACCCTCCATTTTAATCTAGTGCCCCTTGCTGGTATCACTCTTGTAGCAATATGACGTCACTTGACTCTGCTCTATAGGTGTTGTAAACCACAACGTTTATAAGAGTTACAACTCACAACGTCTACAGAATAGGTGTTGTAAACCATAACGTCTATACGCGCAGTAAACCACAGCATAGTAGGAGTTCTAAATCAAAACGTCTACCTTTTTCACATTCCTACTTTTCGTTTTTTTCCACATTTTTTACGTACCTACTTTTTATTTTTTTTACATTTTTTTGCGTCCCTACTTTTCACTTTTTTCACATACCGAAATTTTTGGGATCACTATTTCTTCCGTTTTCAGTTTCACAATTCTTCATAAATTTTCCCTATTTCAATGTTTTTTTTGTTTTTTTTTTAATACATTTCAGGACACCTTTAAAATTTGTTTATTAACAAAAGTAACGTTACAACCACATAATTACTCGACTCGTTTATTTATTAATAGCATATATACACTTATTTTCGTACGGTCCCTAACTTTCTCAATAATGCTAAAAACGTGCTGCGATATATCCCATATCACCATAGTGAACTGGCGATATGGGATATATCACCACACTAAAGTGTGGCGATATGGAAGCCATGCTCAGGGAAGTGGCGATACGACATTACCAACACTTTCACAAGGAAGAATTCCTTAATAAAATCATGCGAGAATTAATTTCATTTTTTTAATGTTAAGCTACGTTCCTTGTTCGAAAAATAATTGAAACCCGTGTTTTTTTTTTAAACAACAACTTAAAATAAAAGCAAATTAATTCTCACATGGTTTTATTAAACAGTTCTACATTTCAAAATCTAAACAAGAAAACTAAATACTGTAAATGTTTACTACTCACCGCCCCCCCCCACAAGAGAAAAAAACAACAGCTGGCAACTATAAATAACAAATCTAACGTGAACCTGCATCGGCCTTTCGAAAACACCTACTGACATAACGTGTACGAAATATACATGAAATTTCATCGTTAAAATTAAGCGTTACGCCATTTCCCTCCGCCCCGCCCCCCTCTTCGAAAATCACACCCACAATATCCCTAACTGCCCACATAGTTCACAAGAATACGTTACCGCTGAATTGTCCGTGTAATGTCCCCAGTGACTAAAGGTGAAGATGAAAACCGAACCTTTTCTTGGGCATTATTAAGCTAAACTTCTTCGCTGTCGTTCAAACCTTCGTTATCCATCAGAGAATGACTTAAACGCGGAGACCCCCCCGTTCAGAAAGCACAGTATGCAAACTAAAGAAATTAAAGAAAATTAAAAACCTTTTATGTTAACCTACGGTGAACGACGTAATTTTTCATAATGAAATTTCCGTAATGTGTAACAAGATAATAGACATCAGTCCAATGACTTAAAAAAAACGCAAATCTCCTAAACCTATTTTTTTTTTAAAGAAAATCTCTTCCTCTAGACACACACCCCTGCGCCTTCCCCCCTCTCGCTCAAATGGTATCGGCCGCAAACCTGACTGCATCAAAACAAAATTATGCAAACGTGACGACACAAAATTTGTATAAACAACAGACCTTCCAATTCATTTGCGAACGCATACTTTCCATTTACCCCAAATTTTGTTTTTAATTTCGAAAGTTAGGGACCGTACGATAAATTAGTTATAGTACCCGTGGCGAATGTATGGGATATATGACCCGATGGGCGATATCCCTTACATGGCTAATCCGATCGAACTACGTCGCGATGACGTCTCGGCCAATCGGCTTCGCCTAGACGTCATCTTGACGTAGTTCTGGCGGATTGGCCATGTTCGCGGTATCGCCCATCGGGTGATAAATCCCATACAGTTCGTCAGGGGTACTATAACTTTTACTTAACATTATTAATAGGACAACATTTAAAAACACAACTTCAAAAATCGGATCTGTCTCAAGTTTTACAAATTCCTAACACAATTTTACCTGCTATTTCTGCAAGTATTTACTGCCTTCATCTTGAGTTTCTACTTGAGTTTGTGCGTTTTGCCGTTTTTTCACACCACCGCTCTATGTTTCAAATTTTATCAAATTTTTCACTTTTTTTGTTGTTGCTAATAGCAAATTTTCACATTTTTCCACATCGGCTGCAAAAATCTTCTCTTCTGACGAGTTTCAAACTTATCTATTGCCCTTTTAATTTATCTCAAATGCCCCAAAACAGCCGACTCTCTTTCTAAGCTGTAAAGACACTAGAGTCTGGTTGTTGCCACACGCCTGTATAATGTTATCTGGATAGGACGGATGTTGAAGTTGTGAATCTTGGCGAGCGGCACGCTAGCGTGTATCCTAACGTAAATTTCAATGTAACATGGTTAATCTTTCTGCATAAGTGAAAATATAGGTATTAAAATGAGATGAGCTCGGTTTACGTTGAGGAGAGAGAAAAAAAAGACCACGTTCGTATCACAATCTTCTATACTCTCAATCTCCGAAAGGGATTCAACCTCATGCATTTGACGCAGAGATGTCGGTGTCTCTTACAGCCCTTAAGTCCCCAGTTCGTTGAGCAAGTCGTAAGCTCTTTCCGTTGGTCTGTTCGCAAATCCGCTTTGCTGCTTTCGCTGCATGTTGGTTTTCGTTCGGTTTTTTTTTCTATCCCAGTATCTATCTCTCTATGCCACGGTTTTATCTGTTCGTTTATTCGTCTCCAAACCATCGTGTAGTTCAACGGCTGCCAACGATTGGTTTCCTTTGCAAACGCCGAACGACAGACAGACTTAGGATAAAGGCAGTTAGCTTCTGCGTTGGCGGGAACTTGTTAAGAGATTAACTACAAAGGGAAAGGCAAGATTTCGTCTGCGTGGCGGCGTTTTCCTTGGCTCCAATCCGCACGCGATGGTCGTCAAGTCAGTCCGTTTGTCCCTTCTAAAGACGACGTCTGGCTGGTCAGTAGTTCCCCTTCCCCCTGTCTCCAGTACAAAATGGCAGCTGCGGATGCACTGCTGGCTTAAAGTCGACGATGTAACGTCTGTAATATAGGGTTAAGACAAAATCTGGAGGACCTGGAAATCCCAGGGAAAATGAAAACGGAGCCAAAATCTCAGGGAAATC
>JAHWFP010094134.1:0-19224 GCA_023313725.1 Lithobius niger | reverse complement strand
AGTGTAGTTGTGGTCCATGTCGTGTAATGAGTAATTTATGAGAAAACGAGTCTTGCTAAATTCCGCCCTCAGGATGTTCTGAGCTGAGATTATAGACAAATGTGATGCAAAAATAAAATGGTCCACCACCATGATGATTCAGCAGTAAAATAACTGAACATTTTAATTAACACTGTCAAGGAACATGCGATTAACCGTTTACTCATGCTGGAATTGGTACGTTTCAATCGTTGATTCAAAGGTTGCTGGTTTCATTCCCTGCTGATGTTATCTGACATTTACGTAAAAAAGGCAACTGAAATAGGTTAGCATCAATATGTACTTAGGTGTAAAGGTATAGCGGTCAGCTGTGGTCGGCCATCGTCTTCGTTTACTTTATACTGTTCAACAAGATTTATCACCCTGTGTGTTATATTTACATGCATCCTTTGCTTTTTCAAACATGGTCGTTGTGTCAATGACACTTCGTTGATGCATACAGCTCTTGCTGCTGGTGATGTTGAGATTCTCTCAGTAGGCCTAGCCAAAGGACTGCAGGTACGAAACTTCTTTAAAGGGATATACCTCCCAGCGCCATTTTTCTCGATCCTCCACATCAAGTACGGCCCCAAAGGTCTATTTACTTATACCTTTAGTCTTTCCCTTGCTAAAAATCCGTTTTAAAATGTGGCGTCTAGGAGATTTTCTGTTGAATATTACTAACTTATTTATGATGCAACGCGCGCCTACAATGACCGTGAAGTTTTATCTGTGTGCGCAGTATTTTAATCGTTTGCTAGTAATTACTGTGAGATCAAAAATCTAGAAGACTAATGCAGTAAAAATTAAAATTAATTATTCCAATAGATCGCCGAAGCAAAATTGTAAGACACTAGTCTAGAAAATTACAAATTGTGATTTTAAATACAAGAATCATTCCGGTTTTTGACGACACAATCAATGGGTTCACGCTGGCTGGACTATTAGGCGCAATGCCAACTGAGACAGTAGCTACGTTTTTCGCTGCGAGGAACGAAGCTACCGTCTCAGTTGACTTTAGCTGTAGTAAATACGCGGATGTGATAGTCGCGTAGGTGTTGTGACTGTGAGGCAGGCAGTATGTTGCTTTAATAGGAAACAACAACAAAAAACAATGTGGCTTCCTTAAGTAGATACATTTCATTAGGTATATTTGGAGATCCACCTACTAGAGAACGGTGTTTTTCCCTACACACTTTTTAAATGCGTGAGAGTCGCGGCATAAAGACGCAAAAGCCTTGACGACGGCATCTCATTTCACAGATGGCATTGGGCTGGATTAATTACAAATCAGTGGCCATTGTAAGACATGGACAAACATTTTCTGAATAGGCAAGTGTTACGACTTTACTTAGTACAGAGTCTGGACGTCTTTTATGTTAATCAAGCCTTGCTGAGTTATTGAGATGCATGCCACATTTGTTTAACATCAGTTTGCGGCAGGGGTTACAGAGTAACCGTCAGTGTGAGAGTCTTGCCTGGGGAGTTACAGTTTTCTTAATAAAACGACCACAACTAGGCGACGTATTGGCGCTGCTGTCGTTTCCACACCCTCTTTAGGGTTGGTTTATTAAAGTTGTAAAGTGGCATCCATTGCCAAAAAGGGGTTGGCCAATGAAGCTTAAAAGGTGAGACTGGAGGAGGGGCAGTTCATGTTTAGCACTTAATTATAAAAACACCTACCAATTACACGAATAGGTGCGTCGCACGAATACACAAACCGTGAATCCAAGGTGGACAACTCGGCGGGGAGACACGTGACCGTCCACGCGCACCGCCACTTCCGCCTACGCAAGGTTGAATGGCGCATAATTCTTTTCGGTCTCCGCGTCTCCTTCCCCAGAATCTCGTAGTTGTGGGATTATTTACGACGAAATAACGCTCAAATCACGCTGCGCCGCGAGATTGGAGTCGGCGGCCGCCACAAATCACCGCCAGGTGGCCGGCGTGTCTCTGCGGGCTCTCGTCCCGAGCGAGAGGATCCCACGTGACCTGCGCTTGAACCGACGCAAGTTGGCGCCTACTTCGTGGTGGTATGACCCACCCAGAGAAGGAATGAACGATGGAGAAGACAGCCACACAAAAAACATGACGAAAGAGGATGAGAGTGAACGAGTCACTAGTGATGTAAATACCAAGTATATTATTATTTTTTTCTTTCAAGATGAGCAGCTGAATGGAGTACGAATTGCACAATGCAAGACTTGAATATATTTTTTTAACATTCCGCTGAGTCTTTTGTAATTCCCAAGCCATTGAGTCAACAGGCTGTCTGTAAAAAAAAATTAACTTATTGCTCGAGTCGGCGGGACCCTTACTTTCCCATTCACATGTTTGTAAGATGGCTCTGCCATTCACTAGTTCTTATCATCCCTGTCCATAAAACAGGGTTCCCAACCCTTAATTATGGTAATAATAATAGGCCTATCAGTCTAATTCCAGTTGTAGCAAAAGTATTTAAAAGAATTATTTTAAATCATTTACAGAGTGAATTATTACGCCAAAACAAAAAAACCCACACCAACACGGATTCACCAAAGGCAAATCCTGCAATACTTTGCTAACTGGGATCAATGCGTGGAAGAAAGACCTGGACAGAAAAATTCTAGCTGATGTTATCTACACAGATATCAAGAATACTTTTGGTTCCATCCCTCATTATCCACTGTTGTCCAAGTTTAAATCCTACAGCCTTAATCCTTATATTTATAACTGGGTTTGTGGCTACGCTGCCACTCGCTAACAAAGAGCCACTTTCAGAGGTAAATACTCTTAACTGGTTCAAACAGAAAAATAAAGGAATTATTCAAAATGGAAACCTTAGTGCATGACTTTTCAGTAAATTCGTGGAGGACATGCCAGGAAGGTCTGATAGCAGCATTATCATACAGTACATGCAGATAACATAAAGCTCTACCACAGATCAGATACTATTGAGCACTGTGAAACTCTACATCCACAAGTTAGAATCCTGGGCACTTGACAATGGTATGTGCTTCCATCCTTTTAAGTGTTTCGTTCTATGTATTGGGAAAATAAATGCTTCAGACTTCACTTATTCTGTTGCCAACCAACCAATTTCTCAAGTTGACTCTAAAAAACCCTAATGAAGATTGGCTTAAACATTTGGAGCTTCCTGCTATGCAGAACGTAGAATAAGAGATCTTATTTTAACCAAGAATTTACCTAACCAAACCTCTATAAATTCTTGTTTTAACATACCAAATCTTAAATAAATCAATTGATTTGCCAAGTGAAAGCTTTTTGAACTCTCCAATGTCGGTTTTACTTGGATTTACACAAAGAAGCTCAAGAAGTCAGATTTCAGAACTAAAATTGGCAAATAATTTTTTACTGTGTGTTCAACAGTGAAATGCTTTGCCTGAGTCTGTGGTGAATTCTACAACGCTCAGCGGCTGGAAGAGTCGCTATGAAAAACTTATCCTGCACTTGTATTTTAAGCATGCGTGTTTTGTCAGTTTCGATCTTTTATATTTTTATATCCTATGGCACGGCACTTATCTATTTTCTAGATTTCCATGCTGTTCAACACAGTCAATACTAAAAACCTCAGAAAAACACCTCACCCTTTTGGATATAAATGAAAATTCCAGAGAGGCTTTAATATTTCTTATTTTTAATATACTGCACACGTAAAAAAAAATAATCGTATTCAAAAATAGTTTCTCGAAGATCTAAAACGCTCTTGCACGGGCAAATGCTACATGTTCAAGGTTTTTTTAAAGGCCTTCCAAGCGAAAATCTTATCACTATTAATTATATCGATACTTCACATCAAGTACAGTGACAACGGTTTATTTACCTACCGTTAGTTAACCAATCCTTTGCTAAAAATCGGTTTTAAAATGTGTCATCCAGATTTTCGGTTGAGTATTGGGAAGTGTTTTTTGGGCATCCTGCTCATATTTACCAATTTGCGCACTTAGGTGTTCGCTTATTTCCGGTTTATGACGACACACTTTTGCCATTCATGCTACCACGTGACCCTTGCTTCGTTTGCTGCTGATGTTTGATCACTCATACAACACTGAGCCCCGAGAAGAAGCAAGCGGAAGTGACGTTGTAGTATAACTACATTAAATCTGCCGCATGCGTAGATTGACAACATCGTGCGATGGAGATTATAGGGTAAGAAACTGGAGTATCTCTCACAGCACTACCACATGTTCCATCTCTTGTTCTAGGTCGGGAACCCCATGTGGTCCTTATCGAACGCATCGTCGTAATTTCTTTCACGGGCTAACATACGTTGAACAGTAGCTCTAAGAAAGCTCAAATCCTGTGACGTCTGGAGGTAATTAAAAAGGATACGCAAATAGAAATAGTAACATATTTGAATGCTCGTGTGATCCGGAATAATTTTATTTTACGTGCACGCCTCCACACAATGTGTAATGAAGTTCGTCTGCCTCCCCCCAGAACTGGCCAAACAGCACTGGTAGCACCCTCCCTTACCTAAGAAAACGTGTGATATCTGCCTAAGATGCTTAGCCGTTTACTGCCCGACCCGAACTGGATAGTTTTTTTTTAAAGTTCCGTGGGACTAGGATTCGAACCTGCGTTCACTGGGTTTCTAGTCATGTTGGGATTTACTTTTTTACCGTTTATTATTGTTATAATAATAATAATAATCATAATAATAACAATTTATTCAGCATTCAGTATAACAATATGTAAAATTTGTTTACAAGTAAACAAGCATGAAGCCTAGGAGGCTTGTATGTGCACTGAAGAAAGTGCTTCAAATTATGCGATTTCACGTCCAAATTTACTAACCGCCATATTTATTAAGCGCCAAAAAAGTGGCCACTAATCCTTTGGCGCTTAATAAAAGTGGGAACTATTCAGGCGTCCCATCTATATTACATCAAGTTTACATATGTGTCATTGTGCAGGACTATTGAAGAACAAACTTTGGTGTAAGCATTGTACTGTAAGTCAATAATCTGGTTTATTTAGCCACATTCTTTTTTTTTTTTTAATGTTTGACTGAGTGCTTTCACTTCTAACAGCATAAGGGATTTCATTAAGTATGGTAGGTACTACAAAGTTTAATGTTCTTCTTCCATAGGAGTTCCGCAAGGCAAGACATTGTAGCCAATTCGATTTCATTCTGCCGGGCCTAATTATATTAAGCTGGTACGTTTTGTCGAAAAAAAATTTAGTTATGATGCTAAACATATGAACCTTTTTGAAATTAAAAAGTTCAAACTTTTTTTGGATCTCTTTGGTAGAAAGTTTTCTTGTGGTACTGATGAGAGCTTTAGTTGCTTTATTTAAACTTTTTTGTAGTCTGTTAATATAGTTCACAGTGGTCGAGCTAAAAATTGTGCATGCGTATCGAACTTGAGATAAGATCCAAGATTCGTATATAATTTTTTTTTTATTTCCGCAGTAAAGCAATTTCTTATAGCATGAAGTAGTGGTATAGTTTTTCGTATTTTTTTTTGATTATGTTATCAATGTGTCGGTAGAATTTCCAATTATCATCAATTTCCACGCCAAGGTAGCGGAAAGTGTCAACTTGCGAGAGTTTTTGGCAGGAAGTGCGGTTTATTTTGTTGTGGCAAGAGCCATCATGTGAGAAAACTGTGAGAGGTACTGTGAGAGGTTATGATATGTGTAAAAGTGGCTTTATCGTTGTTGATGAATAAATCGTTATTGATCAGGTAGCTGTTAATATTATTGAAGTCGGTTTGGAGTCTACTAATCATAGTATTTTGACAATAGCTAATTGAAACTTATAAGATGTCCTCGGCATATAAGGAGATAAAACACTGCAGATCTTCTTCCAGTAGGTCATTAATAAATCCACCCAAAACCAAAACTGGTAGAAAAACCCGCCAAGTTTCCAAAAACGGTCGGCCTTTGAAGGTAGTGATATCATTCCACCAGGGAAAGGCCGCCAAGGTTAATCCTATTAGCCAAGTTAATCGCACCTACTAATAGTTCGAAAGTTAAATGAAAACTAGAAGATTGCTACAAGTCAATCTGATGCCGCCTCCTACCTGCACGTCATCAGTACGCAAGGCCCGTACCCAGGACTGGGTCACGTCCACGTCAAGCCACGGAGGGTACAGGTGCACCGCTCCTTCTCCCCCGACTACGGCACCCAAGCACATATCGGATGACACACTGTCGTCGCGTCATCCTCTGTCGCCCGGCCCTGCTGCTGAGAAGCGCATCAGGCTCCCGTACGACACCCCAGATGAATCCACCGTGTCGCTCACAGCTCTTTAAAAGACTGTCGAGCAGACTGTCCCAGACTTCAGCCGCATTATCGTACGGGAAATCGTACATGACACCATCCGTCACCTGCAAGTCAATCCGATGTCGCCTCCTTCCTGCACGTCAGCGGTACGCAATGCCCGTACCCAGGACTGGGTCACGTCCACGTCTAGCCACAAAGGGCACAGGCGTACCGCTTCTTCTCCCCGGCTACGGCACCCAAGCACAAGTCGGACGACACACTGTCGTCGCGTCACCCTCTGTAGCCCGCCCCTGCTGCCGAGAAGTGCATTAGGTTCCCGGACGACACCCCAGATGAATCCTCCCTGACGCTCGCAGCTCTTTTAAAAAAAAAAAAAAAACTGTCGAAGACTGCTTCCTGTCAAGCCCACTAAGATGCCAGACGCCCCTGTCATCATCCGTTGCCAAACGACAGGCCCTGGATTTGCCTCACGTGACAAAGACGCCAAGCCCCGCTGCCTCCTGGGCCAATCAATGGCACTCCTAACATGTCTCCGCAACGAAGGCCCCATACTAGGCAAAGGAGATCCCTTTCTTCTCTACAAAGAACTTCCTACGCCCTGGCCGTGAAAACAGCTTCTACCGATCCGTCGGAGATGGCGCCACTACTCCCGCAACTTTGACACTGCCGCCTACCAGCAGCAAAACCAGCAGCCCTTTCGGACTGATGTTCCTTGCTTCCGCTCCGGCCAACGCTCCCAACAGAAGCGCGCCGCCACCCCCCGACCGAAGGAGCCGAGTCCCATCTCCCTGGGACAGAAGCCTCCACCGCAAAAACCAACAATGAAGCCTTGTGCCCAACGGGTCTCCCTGTTGGGGCCAGACTACGCCATTATTTCCCAGCCTGGCAAGAATTGACCACCAACCTGGAAACCCTATCGATAATAAAACACGACTTTCGTCCGACATTCCTACATCAACCGCCACTGTCGCCATCTCCTCCATGGGATCTCTCGCCCCAAACGACAACGTCCGTGTCGTACGTACGAAGTAACGGAAACTACTGGATCAAGAAAACGATCGAAGCACCTTATAACAAACATGAATTGAGCAAGAGCATGAGAGTGATGGCGCACGAAGTGAAAACTATCTCTTCATCTTGGGCCCACCATACAGCCATCCCAATTGAAGAATCCTGGCAGCAGCTTTTGGCTCCACCAGTCCACCTTCACATCTCACTACCTAAGAGACAGGATGAAGGATGAATCCCAACTACATCGGCTGGAACCGATCGTCGCAGCCAGAACCATGGCCAAACCCCCCTTAAGCACTCAGAACGAAGCAGAAGCAAGACCCATGAAAGAAGCAAGTTCCACCCTGCTAGAAGCAAGACCCTCAAACAACGATCCTATTCAGGGCCACCAACTCCTTCGAAAGAGACCAAATTCCTATCAAGCCCAAATGTTCTGAATAAAGTGCAAATTTTTTTCTTGCAGATAAAGAATTCATGGGGGAAAGCCTGCTTGCATCCCGGGACGCTCGGTCAGACGGTGCCCGCCACCAACTTTGACGAGGTCAACTGGTAATGCTAAAATTATCAGGTTAAGTTGTTTTTGCAATAAAGAAAGAACATTTTGCAGGCCCCCCAGCCTGGCCGGCTAAAAATGGTTTCTTTTTTGCCTAAAACATACTAACCCTTACTCCCGCCCTGCCTCCCCTCTCGAGTCACCGCCTGACACATTGAGAGTAAAATGAATGCCGATAGCGTGCGCACTGTCGCTTTTATAAGGGAGGACCGCGCCACGCATGCGCGGTGGGACATGCAAGCAGGCGTCTACAAACCGGAAGAAACCTCCCGGGGAACATCACATTCGAGGAATGTAATGCTAAATTATCAGGTTAAGTATGTTTTAGGCAAAAAGAAACCATTTTTAGCCGGCTAGGCTGGGGGCCGGCAAAATGTTCTTTTAAAGAAAATAGCAAGTAAGTGGATTTCTCCAAAAATTTTAGACCCCCTCGATTCATCTTGGTTACAGCCCCCCTCCCCCTTTTTTTTTTTTGTACGCTGCTGCCGAACCCCATCACCCGATTTCACCCGCGTGACTGCGAAGCATCCCTATCGGAGACATAGTCACAAAGAGTCACGTTAGTACGAACACATTTCCTTCATTGTTGCCTAAATTGTCTTAAAATAAAAAGGTCTCTTCCTTCTTTTATTATCTAAAAACCGCAGCATTTATGTTACCTAAGCTGAAGCCCGTGAAATAATTTCTAGCTTACATGTTGGTCAACCAGTCTTTTTTTTTTGTTAGACGTTTTATGATTCCACTAGTCAAAGCTCGTGCTTCGCACGGCGTGGGCTATACAAATGGTGAGTGTGCAGCTTTTATGTATCTCAGATGGCCTTGAGCTGAGGAAAATATTTTACATCTCCTTCCATAGATGGCGCCTTCTGTCAGTGACATGTTCAGTCACATTTTTGTGATCATTTCACACTGGCTGACGCTCGATTGGCATTGGATGCGCCGTTTGCAACACTGCTACAGTTTGATCTCTTATGTTTATGTCCATGCTATTAGAGTAAGATATGGAGGGAAGGGTGGAGGGAGAGGGAACAACTATATTTGGGAAGGAAAGATCAATTGCCCTGAGATGGCAAACAAACGCTGATTTTTGTTCGCTTCATTCACTCAGTCAGCACATCCTCTTATTCATGTCAGTATTACCTACTTGTGCTAGTTTTATTTGTGTTGCTCTGCTCCCACTCCCAATCGCTCCTCCCTACTTTATTTCACTTTTGTACTCCATCCCACTGGGCATGTCTTTTAAAGCCTGTAGTACTGTTTGCATCTGATTTTATTTATCTAGCAGTTTAAGTAGGTTAGCGTAAAAATTCGCAATGAAGCTGGAATTGTTTTGCTCTCTTTTGTTCCTGATTGTTGCGTTCACCCGTTTTCATCGGGAATAGATGCATGTGCTGTTAGGATCTGGATGCTAAACCAGTGGATCACTCTCGTTTTCGTCCACATTACGGCAACCCAACAATTCAAGGATGAGTCTCTTGGCTCCAGCAATGGGTCTCTTGGTTCCACCAGTCGTCATGCATAGTCGGCGGTGATTTTAATGCACATAATTTTTACTGGGGCTCTCTTAGGGTCGACCCGAAAGGCCATAAACTAGCCAGTGCTGTGGACCCTCTGGGGGTAAGTATTATTCAAAATGATACTCCGACGTTTGCCAGGTGGCAAAATGGGGTGGGGCAGGAGTAAGTACTTGATATGTTCCTCTGCTCGTCGAAACTCGCTCACCGCTTTCACTTTCCAGTGATCTTATGCCCTATTGGGGGTGTTGGAGAGTCGCGCATCAGGGGACGCAACAAACCAAATATGAGCAATGGCATCTTCACTTCCTGGCTTAGCGCAAATGTTCCTCGCAAGCGTTTCCCACGATGTGCCCACGCAATGAAACAGTACTCGACTTGGTGGCCTTTGGTTTGCACGTTTGCTGTTCGCGACCGCCGCAGAGCTTACAGGTGGTGAAAGCGACGCCCAATGAAGAGAAGAGGCTGTATTACAGGGGCACAGTCAAAGAACCAGAATATCTAATAAGAAGAGAGAAAAGCAGTTTCGGTGAGCGATTGTGCGCAACGGTCAAATCCGCAGGGTCCTTTGCTTTAGCGTTTCCTGAGCCGCGTCAGCAGGACTTCAAATTCACACAAACTTGGGTACATGATCTTCAATCGTCTAGCTCCTGTGCAGTTTGGATTTGGAGCGAATAGGACTGTGCAGGAAGCTATTCTCTTACTCCTTTCGAGTATCAGAGAAGCCTGGGCGCACGGACAAGTTGTCATGGCGGTCTTTCTAGATAGGCTTCCTATGACATGGTCAGGATAGACTGGGTCTGCACCTCCGAGGAAAAGATGAGAATCAGTGCTGGTCTGATCGGCGCAGTTGTTGCCCTGCTGGGTCTACGGCGGTTTGCCACCAGGGTCAATGGTGATTGGTCGGTGGAGGCGAGTTCCGACCGTGCTCTCCAGCAGGGAAGCTGCTTGAGTCCTGCGCTTTTTGTTATAGCAATTAACGATATCTTAGTGTAACTGGGCATATCAAGTAACATAGTTTGCTATGCGGACGATGTGGCCATGTGGTTTGTGGGCAGTGATCTGGGGTTAATGGCCTCGTATGCTCAATCAGCGCTGCACACGATTACAGGGCAACTGTGTGACAGGGGGCTTCTGCTGGCTCCTGCGAAGACCAAACTAGTTGTATTCTCTCTTTCTTCAGTTGTTCAGTAGACATTGATTACTGTCACTGTCGGTTGCATGGCAATCTCTCCAAAACCTGTCATCAAGTATCTGACGGATATTCTTGTCTGCAGTCTGAAGTGGAATTCCCACGGCGGTAAGTTGCAAAGGAAGATTCAGGCAAGTACCTCACCTCTCAAGGTGCTGGTTGGGAACAGGTCAGTGAGGAGGGGAGCCCTATTTTCTACATACAGGGCTTTTGTCCGGTCAGTTCTTGACTATCACCTTCCGTTCCTCTGTTCCACAGAGCGCCACATCAGGTCTTTACAGGTTTCACTCAATGTGTGTCTAAGTACTGTCTCCGGCTGCCTCATCTTAACACCAGTGCAGGCTCTATGGGTTGAGTGTAACGAACCTTCTCTGCATTGCCGCACTAATGAGCTGCTAGCAGTGGGCCGGATTTTTCTGGACTACAGAGCAGTGGCTAACAAGACTCGTGATTTGTTGGGGGTCGCTGGGCGTGGAGTGTCCACGCTTCTGCATGCCTCTGAGCTTCGCCCTTTTGACGTAGCATGTGCCAATCTACTCAGTCCATGGGCCTGCTGTCCGGGGCCGTCAAGAACCGTTGAGCCGGTTTATGCTGAGTGTGAAATTTTAGTGGCACGATAAACAAGCCAAAGCACAGTAGTGGGATGACGTTTCCACATTCTATAAGACTGCTGCTGATCTTTGACTGCACGAGTGCATGCTCTTGTTCACCAGACTGGTTTAACAGAGCAGACAGGCTGACCGTGCGATTTCTGATGTGGTGCTGACGCATACCGCAAGCACCATGCCTGAAAAGCATCATTACTGACTCTAGGACGATTGTGACGCACTTCAGGTGCTGCAGGAGGAACGCTAACCTGCGAGAGGACAACTGGGAAATGGTCGTTTCCCCTCTGGTCCTCAGAAGTGGCCACATGAAATTGGCGTTAGAAACACCAGAGAAACAGAGAAAGAAGCCCAAAACCGACACCTGCACATGCCTGGCATGCCACCAGACAAAAGTCGGTGACACACCATGAACAACACTAAGTCAGAAATTATCTATCACTTGGACAAGTGGCGAACCCTACTGGTAACGGTGTGCATTAAATCACCTGCAATAATGTAAGGTGACGAAAACTGCTGCAACTGATCCAGACTGTCGCCAAACTGATCCACATGCAGTACTACAACAGTCACCCACTCGTCACCTAACCAGGTCTTGATGCTACAGGCGTCAATCCTGTCAGCACTCGACTTGTACACATTAGATAAGGTACCGAACCCTGGAATGCACGCTCGACATAACAAAGTCTACATTTGGAATGGGACTGAAGTCGGAGTTGGTGATACGGGCCTCTTGCACGCCCAAAATGATCTACAATCTGCAATAAATTTTCAAGTTCCCCCTTTTTACTACTGAGCCCACGTGCATTCCAGGTCCCGATTGAAAATAGGAAGCGGAATGTTACAAACTACAGCTGTGAACCCTCAACATCTACACTGCTATTACATAAAGTGGCATCCTCGCCAACCAGGCTAGCTGCTGATGCAGCCGAGCCTGCACTCATGCTCACACTATCTGCGACTGAGCTTAGCACTCAACATAAGGCCGCGTCTGGCAATGTCACATTCGCTCTAACATCTGGAGGATCACACACTTCTCCACTGCCGCTGTCGTGGTCTGCTGCTACTTTAATGGTACACTGGGGATTACTACTCTTCTCTTCAACTGACATGTTTACATCACTTTGTTACAGGATGTGCTCTGTAACAACCAGTCACAAACGAAATATTGATTTAATAATGCTTTGAAGAGTTTCAAAGTTGGTTGAGTAACAATCACTGCATGCACGATCGTTGTTGGGTTTATCGCGCTTGGTATCAGAACGGAGAAACGGGCAATTCAGTAACATCACAGCGGGGGAGGGGACAGAGAGGGGAAGCCTCGGCATTGTTTTCATTTCATGCCGCCCAGTAAAGTATTTCGCTTAGGTATGCGGGAACTGGCTAGACGGGTGTATGTTACGCCGGGGGTACAGCTAGTTTAGTACTATTTCTTCACAGTGCAGACTAGCACTTCATTTCTCTCGATTCGCTCTCATCCTTTGATGATTGGTTTCATATGGTTTAACATTACAGAACAAGGGGATATCTGAAACCTTGCAGGAAAGCTTGGTTGTCCTCTTTTCCTCTTCTTGTTATTAATATGGACGAGTTTGTTTTTGTTTTGAATTTTATTAAACAGTGTAGATATTTGAGTGTTAAGGGTTTCGGCTTTAAGTTGCGAGACGTGAAATCTAGCCACTAAATGCACTAATTCGTAATTATGCATACACGGGCATCTGTTTAGGTGCTGTTGCGATAGCCGTGTATATAATATGATTGAAGTCCTCTCTCCAGCAAAATCAAAACTATCAATTTCTCCGTTTCTATTCAATATATTTCGACCAAACTTGGCCAGATAGTAGATAGCAACTTTTCCAAACTTTACACCAACTTTTATGAAATTCCGAGCAAGAGTAAACGTAGGGAGCCACACGTAAATTTGAAAACTGTTCCCTTCTTGTTGTTGTCCTCGTTCTTGTTCTTGTCCTTGGCTGACACGGTTTCAGAAAAAACTACTGCACCTACCTAAAATCTGACACAAGATCTGAGCCAGAAATTTTCCTGGGCTTCAACCTTACATGGACCACTTTTTCGATTGGTCGATCCATTCCGGAGTTACGGGACCCTAAACGATCATTTTGATTGTTATACATTGTTTTAACCATTGTATTTAGGGAACAATGCCACTCAGCAAACTCCAGATTCATTCTTCGTCCACGTGCTATTGTCTTTGCTAAAAAATCGATTGTTGAACGGTAAAATGAAAGAAGAAAGAATGAAATGAAAAGTGGTTGTGTACGGTTAATTTTGTGTTGCCTTCATTAGTTCGTGTGATGCATTGTGTATTGTGACGGTAGTGTGGGGTATGATGTGTAAATTGTGTAGTGTAAGTTGTTAGATGGGGTGTACGGCTGAGGGCCATGGCTCCAAATAAAATATCGTAAGAAAGAATCCGTGTTTCAGCTAAACGCATATATTTTTAAACCAAACTAAGCTACGTTGTAAATTTCGAGGCCCGGCCTCGAAATTAGCAGCCAAAAACGATAGAATTGCGTATTTATTTCGCAGATGGAGGCTTTCAGAGCTGAGTTGAATTGTTTCAAAGTGGCCAGCAACTATCGAATGCACGCATGAAGCTTTGTAGCGCGACGCCATAGTTGTAAAAAAGATACATGGATTACAAACAAAAACGTAAAGTGTGCCGTAAAAAAGGGGGATATATGATTGAATTTTCACTTGTTTAAATGAACACGGATAAAAATTGATGATTTTTAATTGAAATAATAAAATGTACAACTGAGAAAATTCCATCTGTTTAGGTGCTGTTGTGCTTTACCAATCATATATTTAAAACGTAAAGCACAACAGCACCTAAACAGAAGGTATTTTCTCAATTGTACATTTTATTATTTCAATTAAAAATCATCAATTTTTATCCGTGTTCATTTTAACAAGTGAAAATTCAATCATATATCCCCTTTTTTTACGGCACACTTGACGATTTTGTTTGTAATAATATTAATGAACGAATATCTCAAACACGCACAACTCTATTAGCGTTTCACCAAGCTTCATCCAGATTTTTTTTTCTCCCTGGGTCCTGTTTCTCGGTGTTGGCGCGGTGCTTGGCCGGACTTAAGATGGTGAATTATTCTTCTGTTAGATTTGTGGTTTTGTTTCGCGCGTGGTTTTGTTGAACTCGAGATTTCGTTATACTGGCGTTCGTCCGGTATTTACCGTGACTTTCATTGAAGGGGAATGCATTAATAGTTATGCAATTTATAGTTTTTAATATGCATTTTTATGTGTATCGTACCAGCTGTTCCCCATGTAACATTCGCCGTTGTAGACGGTATGTCCTGTTTGCTGTCGCATTGGCTATTGTTTCTGGTTGGGTCCCAGACTTCGATAAATTGTTCCTCTCGTTGTCTAGAGAGGGGCAGAAAACCCAGTTTGGGTTTTACCTTTAAGTAAAACCCGCAATAACAGAGTTTGCTAGCCCATAGTTTTCCACCATCAGTAGCCTACATGTCGTAATATTTCGTTTGTTATTGACTGTTACTATATACGCATAATCGACATCATCCTTCACCTTGTCTGCCGCTCGCCCTTTTTCTTTACTACCCTGCAAAGCATGAACATGCTTCCCATTTTTCATTGCTGCCGTGAAAAGAATGAACGTGCTCGTCCTATCGCTGTAAATTTGAGTTTGGATTTGTTGTCATAACGACTGCCTATCCCCATCTCCACTAAGCTAAATATATATGAATATGTATATATAGAAGATAGATTTTACATGTTTTATATGCATTTCTATGTGCATTTATCATGAATTACTTATAGGGATGGGATGTAAGGGGCATTAGTTCTTTCCTTTGCCTAGTCGCATATGGCTAATAAATCATTTCTTTTGTTGTATTATTATGTCGTAAAACTAATAATTTACATTTTTAATTAAAAATCGTTTCAATTGAATCTGGGGGGGGGCCCCCCCCCGCACGAGGCTGTGTTTCACACGATATGAAACGGACTGCCCTCTAAACATGTACATTTTTCTTTACACTCCCCATGAAATACACCTCAGTCTCAGTGCTTTAATACTGTTATTGAATCCATTATTGAAAAAGGGTGGAGTAGATTATGCATATCCCACGCAAACTCGATTCGTCCTCTCCATTATGAGTTCATACACGACGGTGGCCATTAAAACAAGGTCAACTGGGATAAAAGCTTCGTCCCTCGCGTTCTGCTAAGCCTTCATCTCAGTCGACCTTGGTTTAAAATTCCTCGCTTGGCCGTCCCGTTGAGTGCATTGACACCTGTTTCGGCATAGGACAAGGACGTAAGCTACTTTCTACTTAGAAATAGTACAGGGACTTTGATCAGTGGCGAGATTCGAGCCGGCGTCCACTTGATTTGGAGGCCGAACGCATCACAAACCTCGCGTTGCTCGCGAGACTGAGTTTCGGCCGTGCTCCTCCTGCAGTCAAAGTCGTTTGAACCAAACGCCAGTAATGTCACGTGCTTAGCTGACTAAATGTTAGCTGCATCATGTCCAAGGTACCATGCTTATAGGCTATTGAATCTTAGTCCTAATTATTTTTAAAATCAAATTGAATTCGCAAACAAGTCGAACAAATCGAATAGATTCCATTAACATTATTTGGTGCCCCCAGGAAGCCACACTTATTTAAACGTATGGTGGACGTCTAGCAGTCAAAACGTTTTAGAAATTTAGACTTGAAAGTGCAGTTTACTTGAAAGACGCCTAGATCCCTATTTTTCATCTAATGAAACAGTTAATACAAATTTACTCCACTGATGATTACCAAACTATGGTGACTCCCTACTTCTGGTACGCTGGGATCTAGGGCAACTTATTGTCTTTCTAGCAAAAACAACCAAATCCTCTTCGAAGTGGGAAAAAGTATGGAAAGTAACGAAGACTAAATAAACTCAGGAGTCATGACGCCCCCCCCCCACCAAAAAAAAAATACTAACAGTAAAATAAAAAAATAAACAAAAAAATAAAAAGAAATTTAGGAAATAAAGGTGAAAGAAAAAGCAACTAAAGAAAAACTCCATAATTCCATAATTTTCCATAATTTTCCGTTTTTTCTCTACTTATTTCGCAGTTTGTATGGTTTTTTTTTTTGCAGTGGGTTTTATTGCAGTCTATAAAACTACAAAAATCAACGATAAATAATTCCAATAAACAGGAGCGAATAAAGCGTATGCAGTATGTGGGGAACGGACTCATAACTCATTCATTAGCATCGAACACTTGTAGCATCGAAACAGCGTCTCACCACAACGCAGAAACCCCAACTTATCAGATTTTCAAGTCCTTTTCTCCTTTGCTCCCCTGTAGCGTCACCCTTGTCGACCTTCAGGGAAAATGTATGTATGTAGGCCTACATCTCTTGAAGGGAATGTCTCTTTGGAGCATATTAAGACACATCTCAAAAGTGTCATCATTAATAATAGCATGACGCAAAAAAAAAAAAAACCTAACCAAGCAGCTTACATTTCGTAACTACAGTCTGCCATGAGGGTTGTAGATTTTAATCACAAAAATGACAAAGTGTGCTTGACAGAGCAGCATAAGCTGTTTGCACCTCTGGTTTGCACACAGCAACGAGATATGACAGTCCATTGGGGTCATAAAATGTTTAAACTTGAGATTTTTAAAGAGCGCCCCTCTGCGCCCAATTCATTAGATTGATGGATGGCGGCGCGGGTCTCCCACGTGGCACACGACGCTCATACAAGTGGCTCCATCTTGTGGCATTGTCATGCGTAACGTATCTCGGACTCTCCATGCAATGGCCAGCAATTACAGTTCATAGGCCGGCGTGAGGTCTAATTACCATGAAAATCTGTTCTCTGCGGGATAAAAGACAGAGGCTGGTAGTGAGGGGGAGTGGGGAGGGCGCGAAAAATGCGAAAATACCTGCATACTGAAGCAGAGTGTACGAGGTATACGTTGGCCGTCGTAAAACTTATTGTGTTCCTGTCCCTGGTGTATTCAGAAAAAATATGTGGAGCTGGCTTATTGCCAAACCTAATTGATAAGTAGTGGAAGCATAAGGCTGGATGGATTCCAATTTTGCACAATCCGATCCGTTGTTATGTTGACGATTGTCCGATACCGAATTGCCGATCCGTTATTAACCGGAAATACGAAACAATATGTCATTAGTGCCGTTTAATGTCTTTGGCTCGTATTTTGTAGCATGTTAAAGTTGTCAATGATACAAAGTTTAAGGCCGCCCGCGCACTGAGCGACTTGGCCGTGCGGCTAAGTCGCTGCAGACAATGAGCATGCTTGCCGTTTATGTAAAACCACGCTCTAATCCTTTTCATTGAATGCAGCAACCTGGTCGCGCGGCCAAGTCGCTCAGTGCGCGGGCGGCCTTATTAAGGTAGCACTCACCAGAACTAAGCACCATTCTACGAAGACATTTTCTTCACGATTTCCACGTTCTTCCTTCTGCTTTCTGGAAAAACCAACTGTAGGACGTATCTCGACCCAGCTCTTCAATCTACTCGCGCAGTGGCCCTTACTTAATTATTCAATGGTAAAGGCAAGTCGGAAATCAGCTATATGTCAGTTGACGAGTGGGTACGTATACCAAAAAAAGTAGTGTGTCAGTGAACTGGGGAAGGATTAGTTCACCAGTTGTAATTCGAATCTCGTCACTCGAATGAAACGTAAGTACCTCTTGCTCTACTACCGTCATATTTTGTCTATGATTTTGGCTTCTGGCTTACTTCCGACATAACTTTATAATTATTCACTGCTATTTATGTTTATTTATAGAGTCTCATCTAAACCATGCGCAATGGCTGTTTGCCGTGACGTCACCATGAGTTAGCCAATGACGAACGAGAACAACGGCTGTTTGGCCGTCTGATTGGACTAGCCCAGTCACGTGATCTGCACGTCACAGCAAACAGCTATGGCGCGTGGTATAGAATACTTTGCTGAATCCTAATTCCGCCAGGCGCCATTCAATAGCCACAAAGGAATTTAGGCTGGGAAGGGCAAAGGAATTCGAGATTCAAAATGGTGACCGAGAAATTCAGCGTAGGGTGTTTTGTGAGGAGGTGCGTTCAAAGACAGTAAAATTCTTGAAAATGAGTCGTTTTATGGGGCTCCGAAGAACTTCCATTTAGCGTCCCGTATCAAACAACTCATTTTCAAGAATTTTAATATCTTTGAAACGTTTAAAAGGCCAATTTTCAGGTTTTTCTTTAACTGCAATAAAGTCCGTATTTGTTAAAAGGACATACATACCTTACATACCATACATACATACATCCCTTCTCACTATATTCAAGCATCCTGTGCGAAGTACACATTTACATAGGTTAGAGTGAACGTAGCAAAACCGTTCTCACGAGGAGAAAAATACAAAAATGAATGCTCTTGCAAAATTTTCACGCGTCAGAAGTCATGTTGCTGAACTGAGCAATACAGGAAAGCCAACCCGGCGGAATGCACTGGCCGGTGGCCCCGAACCAAAATGTGACATTTGGTCTCACGTGGACCTTTAATTTTTTTCCAAATATTGTTAACTACGGGTCTTGGGGTGAGTAGGGAGTGGGGGGGACGTAACTAGACTTTTTTGAAAAGGGGCTGCAAGAGTAAAATGTAGGGCCCCCAAAAGACTAAACAATTTTGGGTGCCAGGTTGTGGCCTATTTTACAGTAGTGTTATGTAAAAATGTGGGCCTCCTGTTTTGAATTTAGGGCCCTTTTTTGCCTCCTGGACCCCTGGAAGGGACCCCATTCCCCCCCCCCCCCCCACCCCAACTCCACCCCCTTGGGTGAACCACTGCCTACGTTTCCGACTGGCCCCTTTGGAATCGGAAGAAGGGAACAGTGGTATCTTGAATCAAGAACTCAACTCGTGGTATAAAGGTCTTAGGGACGTCCAACATCTCTAATAAAGTAGGCCTAAGCAGGCAGCGGGCGGCGTCAAAGCATTGGCATGGCGAAGCCTCTCAGGTGTTTGTTGTGTTGGCGTTGCTAAATGGTTTGACAGGTATAGTGTAGTAGCTGTTGTCCTCAAGAAGGGAAGCATGTTTCGATTTATGAGGTGGGGAGGGGGT